>WEIS01048459.1:0-18619 GCA_013389965.1 Todus mexicanus
TTTCAAAACTCACCTGGATGTATGTATTCCTGTGCAACCTGCTCCAGGTGAACCTGCTTTAGCAAGGAGGTTGGACTAAATGATCTCCGGAAGAGGTCCCTTCCAACCCTTACCATTCTGTGAATCTCGTGATTCTGTCATCTCCTGGCCTATTAGTCTATGCCCCAGAGTTGGGGGACAGCATGTAAACCTGCACTGAAGTGCCATTTATACTCGTGGAAATCAGGTAGATGTCAAATGACTTTCCCAAACTGGGCCTTCTACGCTAGCCTGCATATGAACAGGGCCAAGCCGCAGAATAAATCCCATAGATGAAAGTATTTGTTAATTGGCTTTGTAACTTGTATTTGGCTGCTTTGTAAAATGATTAAGTGCTCACTGTGCCTGGTACCGCAAAGCACACGTACCAGCACAGCAGGAGAGCAGCTGAGATGTGTTTCAAGAAAGGTTGGAAGAATATATCCACTTAAATCTGCTTGCCATGACATTCCCAAGCTAAAGCTGCTTATTAAGTGTTTATTTCATGCAGCCAAGCGCACCTTGGATGAACTTTGTAACATGATGCCCATGCACCGCTTCACACATTGTCCGGCCTTGAAACAATTTACAGTGAAGGCAAAGTACTTCACCTACAATGCCACTGAGCAACAGAGCTACAAGACAAATAAAGCCTTTCCAACATGAAGTCACACAACAAGAGTGCTTGAATAATAACAGAGACTCCTCCTCAGAGACCCTTCCTCTTAGGAGTTCTTAAATTATAAAGGTTGTGACATGCTTCAGACACTCAATCAGGCCTCTTTTTCAGTGCCTCTTTTCAGGCACTACTCTGTCAGCACTGCGCTGGCTGATTAAAAGGTGCTTCCTTCTAATTAAAAGAGAGCACACTTTTCAGCTCAGCTGTGGTAGATCGGGAGGAGCATCCCTGCAGATGTAAATGAAAGGCTACTCCAGCTGCAGATTCTTCCTTCCATTTAAATGAGTGAGGTTTGTTTACATTTCCAAACTGCCGCTCTCCACATACACAAAGCAGTTAAGACAACCTCTCTGTGCTCTAGAACCACACTTGCTAGCAAATCAGGAGCCATGAGATACCTAATGCTGACCAACACCAGAACATCTCAGGACTTCAACATGCACACAGAGACCAACAATATTCTGCCTTGTCTCGTCTGGTCACTACAGAACACGTACACCTGCTCACATGGTGCTACTTGCCTGCACCTTATAGTACACCTGAGAAGCTTACCCCTCCCTCATTACAGGGCAGGCTATCTCAAGCCTCCTCTCTTTGCACACAGTGAAGTGTGCAAGTATTAAAAAAGCTAAAATAAGCTGAGAATAAGGTTTGCTCATGCAAAAGAAAAATAAAAAAAAAAAAAAGGAAAAAAAAAACCCCAACGTTTAGGGAAAGATGAAGAGAACTGAGCAAAGAGCATGCTCCCTTTTCGGGGGCATTATTGCACTGAAACAGGCATCCAACACAGCCCCAGTGATGTACTGGAGACTCAAGCAGGCTCCGGGAAGGTGTTCCCCATGCTTCTAGAGTAGTATAGACTATTTCAGTTGGAAGGGACCTGCAATCATCAGCTAGTCGGACTGCCTGACCACTTCAGGGAGAACCAAAACTTAAAGCATGTTCTTAAGGTCACTGTCCAAATGGCTCTTAAAACACTGACAGGCCTGGTGCATCAACCACCTCTCTAGGAAGCCTGTTCCAGTGTTTGACCACCCTCTCCTTAAATAAATGCTTCCTAATACCCAGTCTAAACTGCTCTGGCACAGCTTTGAACCATTCCCATGTGTCCTGTCACTGGATACCTGGGAAAAGAGATCAGCACCTCCTCTCCAACGTCCTCATCAGCAAGGGATTGTGCTGCAGTCAGGAGCCAGGTCTGCAAGAGGAACTCACAACTGTCACAGCACAGATAATAACAAAAATAATTAACAGAACAGGGTCCTTTGGGCAATACAAAACAAGACACAGAATTATGCATGTGACAAAGTTAATGCTCCCTTCTGGCACTCCTGGAAGCCACGTGCTGGGGCTGAGCCTTGGGCTAGGAGCCAGCAACTCCTGTCAGCTCTTCCTATCTTTGCTCCTGGAGGCCTTAGATATACTTTGTACTTCCACAGTACATGACAAACACGGCTTAGTCATGCTTCACGACTCCCTGGGAGCTAGTTAGTATCATTCTTCCCTTATACTAATGGAGAAAATGAGCCAGAGAAAGGTTAAATGACCTTCTCCAAAGCACACAGCAAGTCAGTGATGGAATTGAGATCAGACCCCAGGGCTCTTGGCTACCAAATCTCATGCTAGATTAACGTGCAGTGCCTCTATGCAGGTCCAGCTGTGGCTGAACTTTTCAGATACCCACATTTCTGAACTAGCCAACCATTCCAAAAAATCCATCTCCTGAAGGATGATTCTGGCCTTTCCTCTCCGAAGGAGTTAATTACATGCCTGCTCCAGAGTGTGATGTGATGATTTCTCTGTAAATGATACTCCAGTGATTCATCTGAAGGGCCTGGCATACACATGCTGGAGAAGCGGTGGAGAGCCAGCATCTCCCTTGTAAGCTGGATCCTTATTCACCAGTAATTTAGTTTCTATTGAAGAAAAACTTGTCTGGTACATCATTCTTCCTTAAAAATCAATAGATGTTCAACAGAGGACCATACTAAATGGCATACAGTAATATGATGCAGTTGCTGTATGAGCAATTGCTTTTCCCAGAGCAACATTTCTCAGTGATAAATCCAGTCAGAGCTAAAGGAGCATCCTCTTAGAAGAGGCTCCTTATGCAAACAGCATATCACTCTGATTAAGCAGCTTCCAAATTAAGCCAGGATCCCAACTACTGCTTCTAAGTTGCCACTGAGGCCCATTTAGTACTTCTCAGTGGAAACAAGGATGAAAATCAAATCCTCTATATTCCAGTCAATGGAGGAGAAAAAACATCAGCTCTAATAGGACAGGGCACATGGCACAGAACTGCTCAGGCTCAATGCTCTACACTCAGGGTCAGCTCTAGGAAGAGTCAAAAGAGGCAGATGCTGATAGCTACAGAGCATGGAGGACAACAGCAGAGCTGTGGAACCCCTGGACTATATCAGTATTCAGAAACGTAGACAGATAACTGCTGCCATGGGAGGGAGAAGCGGGAAGGGGATTGGCCCATGGTTTGACAGCCCTGTCCCCTCTTCCATCGGCTCTCAAGTGGAGCAGCAAACCAGCTCTGGTGTTTGGCCCTTCTCTTTCCCCAGGGCAGGAGACACAAAGCTTCATTCCAGTGTCATCCCACTTTCTTGAGGGTCACAGCATTTGCTATGCTCCTGAAGACACATTGAAGTAGCTGTTCTCTGGAGGGTAGCGGTATGTACGCATTTCAGAGAATGAGGGGGTGGCACTTTTTTTGGTAATATTATTCAAACATATTTATAAAACATGGGACAATTTATTTTCCTTTTTTTTTTTTTTCCTGTTACATTTCCCTCCCTCTTTCAATAGATGAGTTTCTTCAAAACCTCAGAGATGAAAACTGAGCCAAATTTTCAAAACTCATGTGTGAGTTTGTTCCTATTTTCTTGGAAGAGTGAGTCCATTTTTCAGCCCATCACGTATTATCCCAGATGCTACCTCAAGACTCTCTTGACATGTGGCTGACAGCTCTTCTCTGCCCCTCATTCAGTTGGCAGAGTTACAGAGCACTTACAGCACCTTGCTACGGCCCCAAGCTGCATGGGGACCTCTAATCTCCTACTTGCTCATCACTTTCAGTTGTGCTCTCAGTAAGTCATACTGTAAAAGTTCTCATCTTCTGATGCACTGATTATCCTTGGAATATTCCCTGGCAGCACCCCCACCTGCCTACTTAGGCTGATAAACACACTCCGTTCTGTCAGGCTTTCCTCAAACTCTGGATGAGCTCAACATGACTCGTATGCAAATACTGATAGAGTTGTCTGGAGAGCTTAAGTTATTGCCAACCAATCCCTTCTCTTTGTTGTGGTTTTTATACCTTTGCAGTGGCACAGAACAGTAAGCTTAGCACCTAAACATCTGGATATAAAGCAATATGCAAGTCATTGTGGTGAGCCCTGCCAAATAAAACTGACATAACACCAACTTAACCAGAGCAAGAGAGAGTTTTTTCAGTAGCGCGAAAGGAACTGCTCTGCAGCACCATCCTGTGATGCTATAAAACACATTAGGTCCAAGCCTCCAAGGCTTTTGCCAAAATATCCTGACCTTGTGTTTGCTTGCACCCCACTGTCTGAAATACAATCTTCAAACTTAATTATTCTCAGTGTGTTACTAAAGCTAGTGAGCTTCTCATGGGTGGCTGCTTGGCTGCTTTTGTGATAAAGTATCACTAATTTTCATTTTATCTGGAATATGAGATATTTTTGCAGTCAGGCCTGTAATTCACTGTATAAAGATGCTCCCTATCAGCCTGCACTGCTCCAAGATTGCCTTTCACAGAGTACTGGCTGTGCAAGCACTGGCCATGACTCAGTCGAAAGCCTGGTTCCTCTGATGATAGGCAAAAGCACGTGGACTACCACACCAGGGAGGTCATTTGCAGAGAGGTTCAATGGTGCTGCCTTGCAGGTGATTTGAAGGACCAGCTGTTTGCCAACGAAGATGACAGAGCAGAGACTGCTGTTGCCTCACCCTCTCCTCCATGTACAACACCTGGGGCAAAGCTGCCTCTTTGTTCTCCTATAGCTGTGGCTTCTTCTGTGCATTGGTCCAGCCCAGCAACCTGACAGTGCTGCAGCATACCATTTTGATTTATCTATTCTGAGTGAATTAAAATTCATATTCTGTGCTCAAGAAAATGCACAAATTTTAACTAAGAAAAAAAAATGTACACTTTGAACAACATTTGGGCCAGGTTCCAAATTCTCATCATCTCCTAATTACAAAAATTGTCTTTCCATCCTTTCCTGTCCACCCCTCTTCCTCTCCTCCCTAGGGAGTGTAAATCGGGGCCAACACAGATTTGGGGTATGATGAATTCAGACTCCTTGCAGACCAGCAGAGGAAAGCAAACTCTATAGGTAAGAACCAGACACCTCAGTGGGGCCTCACCCCTCCACACATAAACATAGGCTGAGCTGACCTCACCTGGCACAGCATCAGAGAGGAAAATCTCCCTGTGACCTACTCCAGGCTCAACCAGAGAGGTTAAAACCTGCGCTTTAAATCCCACTTTTATTCCCCGTGTAAAAAAACTGCGTACCCCTAATTATGGATTTAACTAGCTGCAATGTCTAATCACAGTTTTCTCACTTTCACCATATTCTCTACCATGCAGGTCAGGCAGCTACTTTAAAAAAAAATAATAAAAAAATCAACGGTCCTTTGCGAGTTTCTGTTAATTTCAAAGACTGATTCTCCCTTTTTTTCTCACATCATCATGTTATCTGCCCCCCTCCAGCCCCTGATCCAAGGATGCAAGTTTAATTGGAGTATTCTTTTGTCTGATAGAAAATCTCACAGTGAGAAGGGATGGTATTTGTTTTTCTAGGTTTCTGTGCAGCAGCACTTCCAGCTACCCTCCTACAATCTGGATATAATCAAAAACATTATCATGCTCGTTGCTTGCTCACATCCTCATTAATACCTCAACTGGCAAGGTAATTTCTCAGCCAAACGTGACATAGTAGGGAGTAAAGCTGGCATAAGACAGTATGATGCTACTGCAAGCCATCAGAAATGGCAGTAACTCAGCTTAGTTATTTGTCTCAGAAAAGTATTGAGTCAAATCCTTTAGTCAGAAATGAACAGCATCTCATTCCTGGCTAACAACAGGACAAGCTTATGGACTATTTAACCCTCAGCTACACCCATGTGGTTGTGGCCAATGCTAACTTCTTTGCATATTAGTCTTTCCGTGAGACTTAACTTCTTCAATCATGCTGAAGTTCCACTGTTCCAGTGTAAGTGTACAGGACTCACAGACTTTCATGAGCCTTTTGAAGACTTCTGACTTCTTTGGAGATACAAAGCTGAGGGCAAGTGATTAAACTACCAAATGGAAACGGAACAGTAAAGGGTCCAAATCCCACCTCCTGCCACAGGTTTTCCGCAAGTCCATAGAAGAGCTTTGGCTATGTCCACATTAGCCAAGTGCAAAGACCTCTGAGGTTGTGCAGACTTTCACTGGTACCTTCAGATAGCGCAGTCGCACTGCCGGAATAGCTGTGTTAGGTGCAGCACTGCACTAACTTTCAGATCGACTATAAACTCACATCTCAGTGTCACAGCCTTTTCACAGGGCAGGCTTGCTCTTAATCCCTCTGGGCCCTGGATTCCCATCTATAGTGCAAAATTGTTAGTGATTTCCCATCCCACAGAAGCCCTGTGAGGATAAATGTTAGTGAGGGGCGCTGATTATTTGGGAACAGAAAGTACTCTTAAAGAGTTTAGACCCAATGCTGATATTCAAAATCTGTGGATCAACTCTGACCCAACTTCTGCCACTGAATGTCCTGGTTTGCAAAATGCTTTTTGCCCAGGCAACATAATCTGCAGAGACTTATTCCCTTCAGGGATCAGTGGCAGTCCAGATATGGACAGGATTGAAGATGCCCAAGAGTATGATTGATATTTTCCAAGTAGCACAGGTTTTGAGAGTTCTACTGCAGTGCTTTGGAGCTTTCTGCCAAGCAGGCAGGAAAGAGCCTACAGTCAGCCAGAAATCTGCATGAAACCTGGTATCTGACAGACTAATCTATCATACACCAGAGACTTTCAATAAACTCAGGTGCCAAATCTGCTGGTGGAGGTGGTGGTCCTAGAGTATATTTACAATTTGCTGTATTTCTGAAAGCTGCAATTTGAAGCAGCTCTTTTGGGACATCAGTCACCCCATTCAGTCTTCAGCTCCTAAGCCTGTATGATCCAGAGTCAGTTTAACGCCTATACACTATACAGTCAGGAGCAATGTCAGCCAGGAAGTGCTGTGTCCAGGCTGCTGCGCTCCCCCTGAAACAAGCCCTGAAAATTCATTTAGAACCTTCCCTGCTCCCCAGACTAACCGTATCTCCTTTCTCGCACCTATCTACTTGACATAAATGGGCCCATTCAGCTTAGCTCTAAATCAAGTATGAAAATCACTCCCATCAAAGCATCCAGACTTGCATCACCAGCAGCTTAATAGCTTTACACTTATTGCAGAGAAGTCTGGCAGTCCAGAATGACATGCACTTTACTTGCCAGATTTGAGTCCCTTGATGCAGCCTTTGCTCACTGCCCTCTACCTCTGGGCTCTTCTTGATAATGACTACTTTGTGACAAGAGTTCCTTAGTTGCAGCTCTCCATGTGACAGCCATGACAGACCATCCTTTCCCATCTCCTGATGGAGCTGACAGCCCTCCTGGCAGGCAGAACTATGAGGACTTCTGGTCATGATGGTTTCTGGCTGGTTTTCTACAGTAACACCTCCACTCACTGCGAATGGCCAAACCTCGTAGCCATGCCTCGCACATCCGCAGCCCCAGCAGGCTACTGCCCCGAGCTGACACCCCTGCGGTTTCCTTCTGGGAAAAGTCAAATGTTTCTCTCAGGGCTTCCCAGGCACTCTCTGTGCAGCCATTTGTTTGGGTACCATCCACCTGTTGTCCAAGCTGTTTCCCTTCAGCTTGCTGTCATGCCAGATTGTCACACGGTGTCTCAACCATACTCCTTTAAACCTTTTATGTTCTCCTCACCAGGGAGCTCTTGTGAAGCATGCTTTTTGGCTAGACTCCAAGCATGGTCTTTCATATCATCATTTCTTCACTGGCTCCTGTCTCTGCCCAGCCAGTAGAGAGAGAGTCTTGAGGAGCCTTAGTCCTCAAGGAGGTGGGATGTCACAGCTACTCTATATGTCTCCTCCACAAACCCCACCCTCCCCAGGGACTGCGCACCCTGCCTACAGCAGAGGCGATAGAGCAGAGCGCTGCTTCTCCAATATGCAGGTGAAATCGCTGCCGTGATCATATTTTCAAGTTTTTTCTCAGGAAGAATGATGTCTAGAAAATTTGGTTTCCTCCCATTAAAATAAGCTCAAACAGTAATCACATGTGCTCAAGAGCTGAAAAAACAGCAGTAAATATTTCAAAACAATCACTCATTCACAGGAGAAAAGCAGTACATTAAAATACTAACACTACATTTAAAGCTCAAACAAAACATGCAAACTATGAGTCAAAATGAAGGTTATGAATTTTTTAAATGTGTGTTTTTATACTTAATGAAATGTGGCTCAGAATATGGGTAGTGTGAGATTTACAACGTTCTAAACTATTCATATCCTTACTTGCAAGTGTTTGGATTTTACAAATGATGTGACAAGTAAATACGTTGCTTAGAAACCATGGTGGGCTTTTGAAACGAATTCTTTTGTTTCTGGGATTTTGACTTGGCAGATGTTTGGTGCAGCGGAGTTATCAAACTCCTCTGGTTTGCACTCAGACAGCAACAGTCATTCAGGCAGGGCTCTCAGATAAAGATAAAGCTTAAAAATCTGAGGCTCGTGTTATTCCAGCTCCCTGTCTGCACGGCATGCCCTCAATACCTCTTACAGTTTCAGTCACGCTGTGTCCAATTCCTGAAACTAAAAACCCTTGTGAGCCCCAGGATCTTCTTTTCTTCTAGGAAGCGTTTTCTGTGAAGCTTTGAAACACAGGATAAACTAAGCCAAGGAGATGCTGTAGTGAGGTCACACTGCTTTTAAATAGAGACAGAAAGAACTGGTCTGAAATAATTTATAACAGCATCATCTCAGAGAATGATGTTAACCAGGAAATTGAGAAGTGGGAGTACTTATAAACTCCACCCTGATCCCGAACTCCTTCCACAACCCCAGAATAGCTGGTGTTACTACTAATACGATCTACAGTAGCACATTTAAACATGGTTAACATTTAAATTTAGGTTTCATAAATTACACCCTGTAGAGATGGATAGAGACAGCTCCTATCTCTTTGAGGTATTGTTTCATTTGCAAATTCAAGCAGATGGTGCATGAGCAACTAATGACTCAAAAAATCACCCCTAAAAATAGTCCAGAACAAGGTGTGGATTTATCAGGGAAGAAGGGAACAGAAAAGGCTTTACTTGCCCTTCCCATTTCTCTGTCACAGCTCCAGGAGCTCTGTGCGCCCAGAGCTGTGCAGCACTGAGGACTCCATCCACAGCCCCATATTCATGCACTTTTCTCCGTCACCTCACACAGGGTGGAAATGAGATGGTGGAGAGGGAAAGAGCTCATCACTCCCAGCTTTCCCCACACCAAGCCTGTACCCAACCCCCAAAAAACACCCTGGGAAATTACATCTCCATTAACTCTGTCAGGAATTGCTCAGCAGAGCCATGTAGCACCACTGAAACTTTCAGTCTCCCAGTCAGGTGGGTAGTGCTTCATGAAAACTGACTCTTCCAAGCAAATTCCATAAATACATGTTACTGCTTCCTCATGAGGCAATATACTGCAATATATTGTACTTCCATCAGGAAGCCAAATTTGCTGTCATTTCCCTGTTCATAACGATGCTGTAGCCCTCGTGTCTAACAGATTTGTACAAACTCTTGTGGAGACAGAGACTCCCTCCAGGATGTGTTGCCGGGGTTTAAGCAGGGGTGAAGCATGTCAGCGTTAGCAGCGTCTGCACGGGGGGAAACCTGCCGTGCAGCCGAATTATGTACACCAGAAATTCCTCAGAGCAATCTACGTGTGTTTGTGCAATGCCTGGCAGAAGGCACTGTTCACAGTCGTCCCCAAAGCAATGCTGTTCTGAAGTAATAAATATTAATAACTGCTGGTTAAAGATTCTAGCACAGGTAAAGTCACGGCTTGAAAAGTAAAATGTTTCTGTATGAAAAACAGGAGAGCCTCTGGCAATTTGAACAGCTACAGGAAGGTAAGAGTTATTATTTACTGCACAAATACACACAGAAAATGTATATTAAATCATACTTCAGTTGTCTCTATGAAGCAAAAAAACCCTTTCCCTCTGCTACACATCTTGCTCTTTTCTCTTTTTCCTATCATGAGCTTTCCAGCTCTGCTCCTCACCTCCCTGTCCTCTAATGCTGAATAACTTAGGAAGAAAGCAGTCTCTCCCTCCATTTTCATTAATAGTAGAGACTGCTACCACAATGCTATCTGATTCTAAATGTTGTACTTAAACTGATTTGTTAGCCCATGCTTATTCTTTTCTTTTTGGGTTGTCTTATCTGTTTATTATGCAATAAAAAATAGTTGCTGCTGGGGCTCATGTTTCAACCACTCCTGGCGTATATTATTTCACTGAACTATAGCTCTTTTCCTTGTTACAAATGCTGCCCTAAATTTGTTAGAGCTTGCCTATGCTCATCTTGTGTGTTTCCACCGTCCTTTTATGGCATCCTAAATAAAAATAATGTTTAAAAGCAAAGGAAAAAATATGCTAATTATATACAATGGGCCAGAACAACAGAGTTGCAACAAAATACATTAGGTGAGAACCTGGCTATATCAGCAAGATAAAGCAGACAGGTTGTGGAGTAAACTCTAAGAGAGAAGCAAGCAATCATTCACATTGTTGCTATGACTGGTACAGAGATGTATAGATGAACATGGTACAAAGGGAAAGTCTCGCCATGGCAAATACACCATCTAGTCAAATTCTGTGATGGAAGAGGGATGGTGCAAAATGATTTACTGTAACTCTTCTAACATTCATGACACTGAGGGAGATGCCAGCATTCTTCTTCATTAACCACTCACTTTGATTGCATCTGTTTTTTAAATTCTAGTAATTTTCTTGTCTTTGCAATTATACTGGGAGTCTAAATCCCTCTACATAAATTATAGCTTTCTTTTTGAGGGGGAGACTGGCCACATGAGATGGAAACACACTCTCCTCTGAGGCCAGAACCTGAAGGGAAAGAGCTTGAGCAGCAACCCTGGACTAATTAAAACATTATCTTTACCTTGCTCCCACAATGAGCTGGTTCCTGTTGGCATCCAATGCAAGCTGAGAAAAGTCATGCACACCTGGATAGGTGAAATTCGACACCCAGGGCTTCAGATCTGCAACGAAAGTGAGAAAGCAGAAAACAATAAAGCTGCTCCAGAAGCAGTGACTTCACCCAGACACCCAGTAATGGATTTCCTACAGAGTTATCTGTCAAGGGAAGGCTAATTAATAATCTATTTAAAGGGTTTCTATTTATTCTGATTCTCCGCAGAATGTGCAAAAAACGCACATAAACGCTGGGCTGTCTCAGCAGCTATTTTCACATCCAAGGTGGAGTGTGAGTATTGGTTTTGGAGACAACAGCTTGATTTTACTTCTGTTAAAACTGGGGAACCGTGTTCAGTGCCAGGGTTAAGTGCTGTAAAGGGACTAGGTTGCCTGCCGAAACACCTCCACAGCCTTGCCTTCTGTGCTAAGCGAAGGGAAATTGCTGCTCTCCAGAAAGAGAAGGTGGGGTCAGCTGACTGAAAACCACATTAGAGTAAAAGAGATTTGCGCTGAAGACCTGGCTGCTCCAATGACAGGTTTTACCTTCTCTTTCAGGTTTTAGGTTGTCTTCTAGCTTTCGTTTTACCTAGCATCTGGGATCCCTATGAGTGAAATCCTTCCTTAATCAGATAGTGGGGGGTCATCACAGCATCTTTGTGTGTAAGAGATTGCACAAGCTTGAGACTGGCGCTATCAACTAGCTTGGATTTGCCAATCTAGGCCACTGTCCAAACAGCAATTACACAGGTTAAAGGCAAAGCAATAGATCCGGCTATGTTGTGACCATGCAGACAAAGGACTTTGAGAAACTACAGCTATTAACACGACATCAATTGAGAGATCTAGGGCAGATAGTCCTGATGTAATAAAAAATGCACCTGTTTAAAGTAAAAGCCAAATTACTATTTTTAAGGTCCTCTCCATCATGACGCCAGGGCAGTCACAGAATTCCAGTATTCAATGCAGTTACGAAGTTTGACCATCTGTGTGTCACAGATCACAGAATTTCAGCCTCTCACCTTACACCTTTACTGCACAAAGTAGCTAGGGACAAATTCATACCTATCTTTCAGAAAGTCATCCAGCTTTACTGTGAAGACTCTCCTTGAGAATTTATTCCAACTGTTACCTACCCTGGCTGTTAAATACATGGAGAATACCAAGTGTCTAAGGGAGCAAGGCACAAATGAGACCAAATCAGTAGATCTGTAATCCTTCTGTGACCTGTTGACAAGTAACTCTGCCTCATTCAAGGGCTGGATGTTGAAGATCCAGGATGCTCAACATGAAAGGTATTATCTTCTGGCCTCATGCCAACAGGATACCAATACACAGGCCAATGACCTGATGACTCATAATAGTGATGCAGCTCAGACCCATTCAAAAGAGCTCTGACAAAACATGTGCCGTTGTCATTTTATATCCCAAATGATAAATTGAGAAGTCTCACTGAATGCAGTCAGGTTTGAATGTTTTGTTGTAGGCATTAGTTCCTCTTTCCACAGGGGTAAGATGACAATGTTGATGAGGAATCTCATTAAGGCCTTTGGCGTTTTGGCATCCTTTGTAGGATTACAGATGTGCAACGGTTTAAAACCTTTGACGTAGGGATATTTGCCGAGCAATTTCAAGCCCATTTCCCTCCAGGGACAGATGAAAGCTAACCAAATCCTTCAGTTATCAAAACCTTAAGACAACACATGTAACAGTTGGACTCTTATGATCTTAAACGTCTTTTCCAATCTAAAGGATTCTATGGTTCTATAAAAGTCCCTACGTTCCATTTGTCTTGCCCCTCTTTTCAAAGCAGAACCTCGTCTTGGAGCTTCTGTCTCTGCCCTGAACATCATCACCTTTCTCAACAGCTCCTAAGCCCTCTCACCATGGAGCTGGACACCATCAGGCCTGGTCCCATGCCCTTCCTATCTGGATGCTGCCAGGGCCTCCCCAACAATGAGGCCTCCATTTTCACAATCTAAAAACCCTGTCACCAGGAGATGGAGGCTTCCAGCCCTCCTCAGCATTCCTACCACACTGCACAACCACGCACAACACGTGCACCTCCTCTGCTCTTCAAAGAAAAGGCGTAAGTTAAGGAATAACTCAGCCCATTTAACCTTCAAGCATCTCCACCTCCTATACTCCTCTGGGACCCTCAATGATGTACTAGCAACAGAGAGGCACAGTGGTTTCACCTCTGGCATTCTCCTGACTAATGGGGCTCTGCCTTCTTTTCCTGTAGCTCTTTAGCTGCAGAGACATTTCAGAGCCAAGCAGCAGAACCAGCAACAGTAACACCTTTCAGGCAGGTTAGCCGGCTGACATGTGCTGCAGATCTCCTGGCATTTCTGTTGGCTGACGGGGGTGGGATTAGGGGATTGCTATATAATGACGATACCTTTTAAGGATCCTGCTTTTAGGCCATAATTTCTCTTGTCATTTTACCTCCTCTTCTACCAACTCTTTCATGCTAACTAACCCACTGTTACAGTGCAGTGGCAGGAAGAATATCTCTTCATCTGCTTCTCTAAGCAAAAAGCTCCTCACTTCAGAGAGGTATACTCATCAGTTCTTCCTTTTAATGGCAAGCTCTGACAAATTACACATAAAAATAATTTTAAAAAAATTAAAAGCAGTAGGTGGCTTTCCATGTTGGCTGAAATGTCAATCCAGCCCAAGAAATAACAGGCAGTGTCTTGATTTGTATTACTACTGCAGGTGGTACAACTTATAAAGAAACCCATCCTGGTTATTAAATTAAAGGCTGCAAGGCATGCATCCTCATAGCAAAATTAAGCTTTTATAGGCATGTAGTTGGAGATTATTAAACCCAGCATGGTCCCAGATAAGAATGTCTAAATGTGAGTTGTCAGAATTAATGCCTAATGGCACATTTTCCTTCCCAACCTTCCTTCTCCCTGTTCAGAGGGAAGGGATAATGGGGAATAGAAATAAAACCAAGAGTCAGGACATGGGTCTTTCTTCATTTGACACATTCAAATCTACAGCTCAGACCACAGTCATCCCTAAGGACAGTTCCAGCCTTTCACTCTGAAACTAGCTCAGTTCTGAAAGGTAAGTGCTGCCCTGGGTCTATCCCATATTAGCTTAAGTTTACACATATGGACCCAATGAATTCCAGAGTTTGCTTGTATTTGACCTTCCTCAGAAGGCTGATTTTTCCAGTGCTGACTCTTTAATTTGGCTGAAAACCTTCAGTGCTGGGGCATGTTTACATTTGCAAAAGTATCTATTTAAAAACATTATGAAAAATTAAAAACCAAGGCCCTGGCTTTGCATGTCGGCAGCAGGAGACGGAAAGCGAGGAACCGCATGGCTTCAGGGCAAAATGTTCATCAAGGCTTCCTTTGTGCTTCTCATCTTTAATCATTTCCAGGGGGTTAAAGATCCATGCTCTCACTTCCTCCACACGAGGACCAACGAACAAAAGTTTAACAGTTTCCAGCATCGTCCATTGCCAGACATCTGATTCAGAGCCTCTAAAGCTCTGCGAGTCCCTTCACAGCTCAAGGTGGTTCAGGTATCCAGCTGCAAAGAAGACAAAGCTTTGCAGGAAACATAAGTCTGCAGGCACAGCTGTGCTCGGGCTATTATGCATGCAGAAGACAAAGTGAAAACAGGCCCTCTGCCATTTCAGAGGGTGGTCCCTGCAGCCTGCTAGCATACTGCTCTGCACCAGCTCCCTCGGAGTATAGGACTGGGACAAGGAGGAGGCTGCAAAAAGGACAGTGTGCCAAATGGCAGGAGCTGGGTTTAAAGGCCTGATCTAAAGGCTCTCCAAATCACTGGCAGTTTTCCATCGAGCTTGATGGGTTTTGGATCAGTTTCTAAAGATGTGGTAAACCCGGTAATACTTGAGCCTTCATCTCCTCAAAAGCAGCTGCTCCCCACCTCACCCTTACACTGTGTGTTTTGGAGGAAAGAAGTATATAAGCACTGAATTGAGACTTCCCTGCCTGAAGGACAGCATTTTCTGCTTCATCTCACTTGAGCCCACTTGCAGCTCCCATCTCCAGCAGGTTGTAACAGTTTTGTGCATCCAGCACACAGCACTCAAGAGCAGAGAGGTTAAATGCCCGTGCCTTGAAATTGCAAAGCCATTGCTAGGAGTATAGAGCTTGGCTAACCACGGTGTCATTCAAGAATATCTCTTCCAGACTACTTCTCAGCATAGACTTCCTAGTCTGGAGCAAAAGAAACTAAACTAAACAAGACCAAGGATTCTTAGTGCAAAATGCCCATATTTATAAACTAACCATGCTCCTATCTAATCATGCTCCTATCCTCGGATTGCACACAAAAGCTTCAAAGGTATCTTAAAAAAGATCATAAGGAAAGAATTTAGGGAAGCTGAACAAGAAGGAAGATTCAGAGGGACCCCATTCCAGAAAAGACAACCTGAACCACATACACTACTTAAAGCCCCTGTAAAATCAACTGATTTCAACAGCAAAAGTTTGTGCAATGAAGTAGAGCACACATGCAGCACTTGGGGCCTGCCAAATGCCATGGGAATAAATAAATACCTGTTCCGCAGATACTCGGACCTACTTTTGTGCAGTGTTAACTTGACCAGATATTGAGTGCTTCCTTGGTATGGTCTCCTATAAGTTTTCTTATCTCAGTTTACTACTTCACGGCATGTTTAATCACTGTGTATTTCAGCATTCTTGGGGAGGCCTAAATAACAACTGTACAATCTCCTCCGCTTTTGGTTTGCTCTAGCCTTAGCACAGAGCAAACCATGTACAGTGACTGGCAGATACTCCAGTTTGCAAGTACTCAACCACTTAGACCTTTTTCAGACCACCCGCTAGCCTGAAGGACTCTCAGTGTTCAATCCCAACCATGACTAACAGATGCAAATCGCGTTGTAACACAAAGTAAGGTCTCAGGCTGTCTACTTGATATAGACCGATGAAATGTCCCCTTTTCAGAATCAGACCTACCATCTCAAACCATCCTCTGCTTCAATTATCCTCCAGTATTCAGAACATTTTTCATGAAGTAGAGAGTTGAGCTAAGACTGGAGCCACAGTTTCCATTCTGTATGGGCCACTGACAAGAACCCATCAGAGACAAAGCAAACAAGGCTGTAACCAAAGATCAGAAGGCTAATGACTACCCATGCTACTACCTGTCTTCTCAAACACAGCAAGTGTGAGCACTTCTAAGAATGCATAGAAGTTAAAGTCAAATTACAGCATTATCTTTATTACACTGACAATTAGTCACATTTTAGTATCAGCTTCATCTGAAACTTTAGCTCTCTGTTGCAGGTCACACCACAGGTTAGTGCAATAGTCTTTGGAAAAATAACTTTCACTCCTACCCCATGCTGAGATGTACAAGTAGCCTCCACAACACAAAATCACTCCACACTTCAGCAAATAATCAGGGGAAGGAGAAATCTTTTTCTACACGGGCAGAGCTGAGCAAACAAATGTGTCAGCACTCAGAGCTCAACTTAACTCATGAGGCCAAAAAAATCAAGCTGGCTTTACCCCAGAAGTCCTCCTACACATACATATCACCCTGTTGTCTTGTCTTCCCATCACCACCTCCACCTCATTACTGGTATTCTCTTNGACCTGCTCTTTTTGGGGAATAAAAATGAGGTACTATCAGAGATGGAGAAGATGGGGCAAGTTGATTAATTAAGCAGTAAAACATCAGCCCCACATAATTTATGTATAAAAGAATTCTGAAGAAAGTTAGGAACGAATTAGCTGAACTGCTAACAAAGATATGCNTGTCTTCCCATCACCACCTCCACCTCATTACTGGTATTCTCTCTTTTTTTAACCCAATCCACTGAAATCTTTAATTGTACATTAAATACGTCCTCATCCCTATTGCTGCAATTTCTAGCTTCACCGTCTTCTTAAATCTCTGATCTTTACTCACAGCTAGGAGGACTCAGAACGCTGTTGCCAGAGTACAGGTTCTTCTACAAAATGGGCCAAACCAGTAGTTTCTTTCCCCTCAATACCCAACTCCAACTCAGATGTTCTTCCAGCTGCCTCATTTTCATGGCTTCATGGCTCTTGTTGTCCAGATCTCCACAAGACCTCAAACCCCAACTAGCACTGAACCATATAATCATTTAGGTTGGAAAAGACCTTTAAAAAGATCAGTGAATCCAACCTTACACCTAACATTGGCAAGTCCACCACTAAACCATTCCCCTAAGTGCCATATCTACACTTATTTTAAATACCTCAAGAGGTGGTGACTCAACATACAGCACTGCAGATCCTCACTGGCAATAGCCAACGAAGAGCAAGAGGAGAAGCCCCGGTATTGTAAGAATGTCAGATATGGATGTACGTCCACGAGTTACAAGAATGTGCACTTGCCATGCCTGAGATCAACAGGACCAAAATTGTGTGTCTGTACAGCATGGGACTTTGTGGAAAGAACGGATTTTACTTTCCTCAGCAGGCAACCAATCAGGGTAAACTCTACCCTAACACTGCCTCCCTTCCTCAACAACCCTTCTTGAAAACCTTGCTTGCTACCCCACACAGCACTGCACAGTGTCATGCAGCCACAGCCCTGTGCCACACCACCACCTTGTGAAACTCAGCTAACTGGCATCACACACAGCCCCACAGTTTGCAAACCCAGAGATTTCTTGCTTTCTTAAGGATGTTGCAGAGTGTTTTATTGTGGCCCATTGTTTATTGAGATGAGCCCTGCAGCTGTCACACAGTCTCCTTGAGAAAGAAAAGGTGAGTGCTCATGCATCACTTGCAGCTTCCTACAACATTCTGATCAGTATAATCCCTCTTTTCAGACAGGAAAGCAAGCTGTGTCTTGGCTCCTACAACCACTGCAGTCTGATGGAAAAAACACTCCTTTGTCATCATTCAACCATCGTTCAGTCTGCTTCCTCCACATCTGGAGGTAAATTTTTTTCACTATCCTCACAGTTTCATGTCTACATCAGCCATTTGTGCCAGCAGAGATGGTGCAAGATGCAGGACAAACATTTTCACTAGTGAGAACGCGGCAGAGGGCAGAGAAAGCATGGCAAAACTCTCTGTGAATTTCACCTGCAGGTAGCCAGATCTGCTGCAGAAGTAGATGTGCCTGATTTTGATGAATGTCTGAAACTGAGGTTGACTCTCTTTGCTGGCTCAAAAAAGACTGAATTGGAGATGCCAAGTCAAATGTGCAGTTTGTAATTTTTAGCTAGCCAGGCTTATGAGGACTTCTGTCTTCTGTGGACAAAGTTCTCACTGTGAATCAGTTACACCAATGAATTGGAGCACAGGCTGTAAAATCCTGAAAGATTTCTCAGATGAACCCAGTCTCATAAAGATCAGTGTTTTTAGATTGGAAGCTGACTAATAACATTAAAGGATTATCAGAGACCACATTTCACCAATGACCTCCACTTCTTTTATTAATGTGCTATAAAATAGAGTTTTCCCCAAGTATAAAATACAAATTTGAATTTTGCAGCTGAAGCACTTCCATTAAAATACATCCTAAGGATTGCCCAATCTTGTAAGAAGGAAAGGATGGATGATCTGTGAAGTCAGAGCTTTGTAAGCCAAAGCACAAGAGTTTCTTCATGATTTC
>WEIS01048462.1:0-12002 GCA_013389965.1 Todus mexicanus
TAATTTATTGTTTGTTCAGATAGAATTTCAAGATATATTATCTTTGCTTATCATTCTCTGAGATGTACTCTGCCACAAGAGAACAAATCAAAGTGACTCTTGTGTTTATATTCTGAATGGCATCTATTTATGCAATCTCGTGGGTCCCTAATGATTAAGTTATGGGGGAAGTGAAGCTATTTAAATCAGAACAGAATGTTTCTCTTTTAATATGGGGGTTCTGCATGTCGTGCTCTGTCCATCAGGTGGAGTACGCTTTAGCAGTATGCCAAATCTGTTCTCCTATTGAAGCTGCTTAGACATCCTGGTATGATGAAGGTATTAATTTGTTAACACTGCATCTTTTGTTCTGACCAGAGGTAACAGAATCTATTCTCTGCAAGGACCTCATGGATGCTGCTGTGAGACTTGTCAATCAGGCTTCATCAGCAAGGAGATCTGATTGAATGAAGTAATTTACCACATTTCTAGCAGCTTAAGGAGAAGTTTTTGCTTCCTCTCTGTAACAGCTTCCTTACAAGACTTCAGGAGGTGGTTAAATTGCATATCTCCACACATCAATATTTTTAGTTTTCCTAAATCTGAAATCCAGTTCTGCACCTCTGTGAATATTATGTGCCTGCTCCAGAGTGAGATCCTAACCCACCATCTGCTGTCATGAGAAGGCAAAATCTAGTGCAGAAGGTTGGACCTAAGGAAGGACAGTCTCTGATCATACCACCCGCATGTGAAAACAGCTCAGACAAGTCAGTAGCGTCATTCCACTTTTTATAGGTGATGAGTTACACAGCATGTAACATGCTCCAGAACAGGAACAGGATGAGAGTGGAAATGTTTGTGCACTGATTTCTAAATTGTAGAAGGAAGTCATATGGTATGTACTCATTTATTTGGATTGAAGATAGTGTGGCACCAAAACCATCAAAATTTTCAGCTTGAAGCTGACAGAGGAGTGACGGTATGGGGTCAGCTGACAATGTCTTTCAGTCATTACTGGGACAGATTGTTTTAAATGTTTGTTCCCTCATTTTCCAGTTAATTTTAGAGCAGCTTCTGTTTTCAAGACGGCAGCTCCTCACAGAAACTCATGCAACCAATGAAACAACCTTTTAAACATTTCTGTTATGATTAACACTTTATCAGTTTTCAGTATAACAGTTTTCTGAGAGCTCTATAGAGCTGTTAGTTGACAAATACACTATAGCATGAGCACCATTTATATGTGTTCTAATAGTAAAATGAATAAGGAGGGTTTAATTTCTAGTTTTTGTTCATATGAAGTAACTCAAGGAATACAGCTGATTATATTTGAAATGTTTGGTGATACTGATAACAACTCGATGATGTTTTTGTATGGGAGATTCTCCTCTGGAATGTTCTGTGAAAGAGAGAAATCCACCAGGTAATAAAATAGAGACAAAGAGAGCGAATAAAAGGTAGTCATATCTTTTTCTTTGGGTTACATTGTATTCAGTCCTTGGAATTACTATAAAGTGTGTTGGGACTGCAAATTCTTACCTTAGTTTCTGTTGTGTTTTACATAATGTCTGTATCATGACGTCGCATCTTATTGGCTTTTTGCTGTATGACTTACAATGGGATTCATTTAAGGTAGAGAAGACCTCATGTGAGTAACTGCACAACAATATGACAGATGAATGTCAGTGTCAATAAGGGCAGTTAATGCTTTTAGTTTGAAAAGAAAAATAAATCTCACTAACAAGGGATGCATAATGATTGTCTCTGAACAAGTTGTTATGATTCATGGAGAAAAGATGTGGAGTTACCGCAGCTAGTGCTCTAAAAACATTGATGCAATGCTCAGAGAATGTCGAAAAAGCCTTACATTAGAGATCATTAGGGAGCAAGTAGAAAACAAACCAGTGCTATCATTATGCCACTGAAGAAATAAATGATACATTCATGGGAATGAATCTGTGCAATTGAACTGTTAGTGATTAAAAAAAGATGGGATTAGGAATTTACCATGATTCCTCTCCAGGCATCCACTTGCCTCTTCATTCTCAAACTCTTGTTTAGTGGCACCCCCCCTGCCATGATAACAGGAATCATAATATGAAAGAAACAGTATGTGTGCTATATGAAGATCCATGGTTTCACAAGACAGAAACTGTTCTGCAGAGACACAGAAGCCAACTGGATATGGGCAACCTCTGACTGCTACAGGAGCCTGACTGCCTCATTTCAGAGTAGCAAGTTTTCTGATTCGGCTGCTGGTGGCTGTCTGCAATGTAGTTTTTGAAGTGGATTATGAACCTCTGAAATATATTGATTTTAATCTTGTAGTACTCATAAGTAGTCAAAACAAGGTGTTTGCAGAAAACCTTTGCAGAATATTTTTCTGTGGTTTATGCTAGAACCACTTGCACAGACCAATATGATACATGTGGCAGCTGGCCCAGCTAACAGGGCAGAGGGGACAGGCTCTTGCAGTGGGAAGCATCTGTTAATATGTAAGACAAATCAGACAAAGTCTTTGTTGATGAAAGCTATGTACAAATTTCAAATCATTATGCTGATCAAAAGGAGACTCTCTGTGGAGATATTGCAGCAGCAAGACAATAAAAGTTTCTAAATTGCTTCTTATTTTTGCTCTTGTTGATAATAAATTGTAGGAGCACTACCATAGGCTACTGGGTGGAAAATAGGCAACATTAGTATTTTTAAATAGATTTTCACAGTTGAATAAGGAGTAATTATGGAGGGCTTGTTTTATTTACAGGTATCAACATCTGTCACCCTGTCTAACCTGTCAGCTGTGGTCTATACTTTTTGTTTTTCCAAGTAGTTGTTGAATATATGAAGAATACCAGCAGGATCCTCTGCAATACCATTTTGACCTTTGCACAAACATGATGAAGAAACATTATCTTTTTGAGAGCCTCTTTGAAGAGAATAAGAAGTTTTCGATCATAAATCATGAGACTGATACACAGTCATTAAATATTGATTGAACTACAAGTTTCTAGAAATACTGAACACGTAAAGAGACAAATGGTGTGTTAATTACGTGGCAAATATCATGGGAATATTTCTGGGGCGGAGCATCTGCCCTTGTGACACAGACTGCTTCTCTGTTGCAAGCAACACAGACTCAAGCCATTATCACAACTCTCTGGTCGATACTGTTCACTCAAAAGGTCCTTGGAAATCACCAAACTGGCTGCAGCGGCAGCACCTTTGCGTGTGAGGCGATGATGAAGGACAAGGCAGATGTGGCAAATCCAGCCCGATAGTCTACGATATTCAGGAGATGTAAGAGGATCATTATATGACGGAAAGATCAAGTTATTGTGATTGGGAAAAGCAAAGTGTGTGCTTAAGCGTGTGGCACTACAGTGTACACAAGGCACAGAAGGAGGGAAAGGTGTCTCGGAGGGATACCACTGTAGATATTTGGGACCAAGACTGCTTCGAAATGTGTTTGCAACTTAGTTTTACACCTTCTGTTGGATTTTAAACTGCTACAAAGAAACTGTCTGATTCTTAACTGGGAGCTTGTGTAGGCTTTGGTTCACCTTGATATATCTGTTGTTTCAACAATCTGTTATTTCTGAACTGTGTTGTCTGCCACCCATTAATTATAAAGACATGAATTACTACATCTTACCAAAAGATTTCATTGCACTACGATAAAATAGAGAAACTTTAAAATTCATCAAACTAAATTATATGAGTCCCCATGAGTCAAAACTCACAAATGTAGAGATTTATAGTTAAATGGATAGAAAGTACAGATAAAGTCTTTTGTCAATAGGGACTCATAAAATTAGGCACAATATACTCCCTGCATATTAGAGAAAGTCTCTTCCTCCCAGGCACCTCCATACTATTAAAAAAATTATGTGCTATGCAAAGTATTTTAGTTAGGAAAGCATGACTGGTGAATCAGGCAAGGGTGGCAGAGCAACCTGATGTCCTCAGCCTTGCTGCAGTGCTGCTGATGCACATGGATACAGCAGGCGCTTTGGGAAATGTTTGCTGCCCATCCAGCAGGCACTGTGCAGAGCCTGGCTTGCAGCAGCTTTGCCAGCATGGCTGGTGGCCCTCTGCCAGCTCTGCCTGGCCTCCAGCTTGCTCCATGCACCCAGTGCAGCTTTAAGTGCTTAGCAAAGGAACTTTTTTGGATACAAAGGCCTGAGGGCTAGTCCCTCATTCAATTCCCAGACCTGCCTTTCCAGCAGGTGTGGTGTTCAGATAAGTTGTTTTTCCATATTCCTCTCTCTGGTCAGCATCTCCAGCTTTCTGTGCACTTAACCTTGGTTTCCTACCTTTCTTGCACGCAGATGCATGCATGCTAAGATGATTCTTCCCTGAGTTTCTGCACCTGTTGTATTTTTGCTCATAGTTATATTTCTTAGAATCATAGAATTGTCAGGGTTGGAAGGGACCTCAAAGATCATCTAGTTCCAACCCCCCTGCCATGGGCAGGGACACCTCCCACTAGATCGGGTTGCTCAGAGCCCCATCCAGCCTGGCCTTAAAGGCTTCCAGGGATGGGGCTTCCACAACTTCCCTGGGCAATGTGTTCCAGTGTCTCACCACCCCCATGGTGAAGAACTTCTTCCTAATATCCAATCTGAATCTACCCAGCTCTAGTTTTGCTCTGTTTCCCAGAGTTCTACCGCTACCTGACATCCTGAACAGTGCCTCCCCGGCTTTCTTTTAGGCCCCCTTAAGATACTGGAAGGCCACAATAAGGTCGCCTTGGAGCCTTCTCTTTTCCAGACTGAATAACCCCAACGCTCTCAGTCTGTCTTCATTGGAGAGGTGCTTCAGCCTTCTGATCATCCTCATGGCTCTTCTTTGGACATGTTCCAGCACATCCAGATCCTTCTTGTAATAGGGGCTCCAGAACTGGAAGCAGTACTCCAGGTGGTCTCACTAGAGTGGAGCAGAGGGGGAGAATCACCTCCCTTGACCTGCTGGCCCCGCTTCTCTTGATATAGCCCAGGATACGATTGGCTTTCTGGGCTGCAAGTGCACACTGACAGCTCATGTTGAGCTTCTCATCCACTCGTACCCCCAAGACCTTTTCTTCAGTCCTTTTCTTTCTACCTATGTGCACACAGAGGAATGGATAGGAAGCCCTGGATGAAACAAGGAAAGGTCTAGGCCAGTGATATGTTGGGAGGGATGGGCATACTGAGGTACAAGGGAGAGTGGTTTGTGGTAGCAGAGCACTCTTTCTCCACTCCAACAATCACATGGGAAATCCTGTGAGAAAGTGTGTAAGGATAGAGAAGGATGGCAGTTGCCTGGTGTGAGCTAATTCCTGCTCTAGCTTGTACAGCACAATTCTGCATGCTGGGTCTGACTATTTTTACCTCATTGAGGAATCAGTTGGTAAAATGGCAATAGCACGTTTTTCTACTTAAAAGATGATAGAAGAACTTGGGAATTGGCATATTTAAAACTGAAACTGTTAGAAAAAGCACCAAGATTGCAAACTCAGACTCCTGATAACTAGAGAATACCAGAATTGCAGAAAAATTCTTTACAACCTCATGGATATGCATTTTACTGTGTCTGTATTTTCTCATTGTACATCATTTTCTCATAGGACCTTTAGGAGAGTGACTGTGGTGACAAAATACATTCTAAGGATGAACTGTTATTTATTATCCCTGCCTCCTTCACTACAGAAACAAAAAGGTCTGTACTGATTGAAGTAGGGGATTTCAGAATAGAAAAGATTGATCTCAGAATTAAATCGTTGAACATTGCTGTGTAGAACTGAGTTTGGATGCTGGGTTCCTGCAGTTCTCTACTGCAGAAATAATTTGAAATAATTTTTCATCCAGAAGTGGTCATTAATTCTGTGATTCTCACTTCTGAGTTTCCATGTGGGTTGTTAGGGTTTGGTTTGTGCAAGTATTGAGCTTTCAGAACCATGACTGCTGCAGGTAGGAACTGTGCTTTAAATATGTGAACTACTCAGAGGTGCAAGGTATTTTGAAAGGTCATGTATAAGCCTTTCAAACTGTGCACCCACAATTAACAGATGCTTTCAAACTTCATCTCACAGTGGTGCTCTTTTCCTAAAATACCAGTAAATTCTGCTCCTCCACCTTGAACTGTCCTGCTGTACAGGTTAATATTGGGTCTTGCAGCACCCTAAGAACACAAAAAGAAATTCCATTAAAAAATAATCTTTTGTAACCATATAAGTATTTGAATAGGGTACTGTAGATAAGACATGGAGCACCCACTCAGCAATGAAATTAAGAAACATAGTCCTAGATCCTAAGTTCAACAGCGATAGTTTAGTCTGATCTTCAGTGTAGCACAGGTTAGTTCTTCCCAGAATTTGTTTTTATTTAACTAATCTCTTTTTAGAAGATAGAAAATCTCAGTTTAAATATTTGCAGTATGGACAAGCTATAATTATTTTTGTTAAATTATTGAAGTGATTATTTTTCATACTAATGCATGTAATTTCTATTTCTGAATGTCTCTACTCTCAAATTCCAGGCACTCGATCTTGTTATGTTTTTGCTTTTGAGACTGAAGAGCCCTCAATTATCAAATTTCTATTCCCCCTAGAGGTAATTAGAAACTGTCATCAAGGCACACTTTAGCCGTTTTGTTAAGGGAAACAGATTGAACTTCAGTTTTCCACTAAGACAGGTTTTTCAGTCTTTTAATCTTTCTCCTGGTTCATCTCTAACCAGAGAGATCAAATTTATTCCATCTTGAGCCATGGATGCTTGAACTATGCACAGCACCTCAGAAGAAGACTTGCTAGTGATGGGTTGCATAACCTTTCTAACTCTTTTGTGTAACCTTTCTAACCCTTTTAGGTATTATTTTGCTCATTTATCCTAGGACTGGCTTTTTGTGTTGCTGTTGTTAACCTTGGCATACTGCACAAGGAGCTGATCTCCAGCTGACTGACATGCTGGACCAATCATTTCGGTTACTGTTCCCAAGACAGGGTTTCATTATGTCTGTAATTCCTGAATATTATTGAATTACAATTATCTGTATTGATTTGCATGTCATTTGCTTCAGCTCATTTGTTTTGGTGTACCCTATTCATGGGTCACACATACACGTTAATCAGTGAGGATTCTCTCATTTCTTTCAAATCATTAATAAAAATGTAAAGGCCAAGAACTGACCTTGGTGTGGCCTTAAGAATACATGTCCTTAATGAGACCTCACTGTTTACAAATACATTTTGAGACCTGTCAACAGCTTTTAAAAATTTATTTTCTGTGTACCACATTGCTTTTGTTTTAACTATCAAAATGTTGTATAGTGCCAAGTGTACTCTATATAACCTCTGTTCCCTTTCTCAATTACTGAAGATTATGTCACAATGCATGATATAAACCAGGTGAATTAAAGATGCTTCAGCCATCAAAATCACCACATATCTAAATTTTTGTATGCTGAATTTTAGGTTTTATTTTTCCTAATATAAAGGGGGATGAGAGGAGGGGGGGAGGAGAGGGAGAGTTTTGATATACACAAAAAAGGGGGAGGTGCATCTCACCAGTTTTAAATATTGCAGATGAGCTCATTGCCTAAATGAGAGAAATAGGCATTTCTAAAATGTCACTCAGTCATTCAAATGTAAATGTATAAAACAAATTGCATGAACTGCATTCCCTAAATGCATATTTCTTTTTGTTCACTAGAGAGAGAGACTGTAAAACCAACTCAGGTGTAAATGATGATGTGAGATAGCCAAGGTTAGAAGGGATGAATGCCAAGCAAAGCACATCCATCATGATTCTTGGCTTTCCATTTTGATAATGAAGTCTATACATGGACTGGAAGCTAAAAAAGAGTTCTGAATGTTTTTCTTTACCACACAGCATTGTATTTGTTAATACAACAGCTATTTATATTAATAGCTGGATTAGCCAATAAATCACCATTCATTTTTAACTATAGAGTTAGGATACAAGTTTCTGATAAACTCTCTTGCATGCTGCATAGCCCCAGGGCAAACAGAGGTGTGCCTTAAGAGCTCCAACTCCCTTTGATCATTAAGGAATTTGTGCCAAAGAGAAGAATGGTGTCCTGGTTTGGATTAGAACAGAAATTCTGTTCTATGACTTTTACTTTTCAGCTAAGTCTGTCTGAAGTTAGCAGCATGTTTACAGACAGAGTCTGCTTCTAACAGTGATAACGCTCCGTGTTTATAGTTAGTACCAAGGATTGGTATGCGAACCAAGGTCATTGATAGACTTCACGTACCACACTGGGGGTGCAGAAAAGAGAAGGCTGCACCTTCAGGGAGGAGCAACCAGGACAGGTGACCCTAAATTAGCCAACAGAGGTATTCCATATCCATATACGTCATATTCGGTATAAAGCTGAGGGATCACGAGGGGCTCGTCTCTCTCTTGCCCCTTCTCTCCTGGCCTTTTCGCCATTTTGGTTTTCCCTGAGATCGAGCTGCTCTCTCAGCTTCAGGACCCTTCCTCACTCAGTTTGGCCTTGGCAGCTTCAGCTTTGCCCTGAGGCCACCGGCCCCGGTCTCAGCCCCCGGCTCAGGCCTTGGCTGGGCCCCAGGTTCTGGGCCGCATCCCTGAATCCAGCTCCCGGTTCCTGTCTGCTGCTGGGCCCTTCCACAGCATCAGTGGTGACGGTGACATATTTACCATCTGGGGGGTTGGGTTCGATACTGGGACTGTACATATTTGTAAATATTTACCTTTTATTATTACTGTTATTATTATTTTCATGTTTTAGTAAAGCTGTTCTAGTTTCCTTTCCTAATCGATAAGTCTCTCTCCTTTATTTCCTTTCTTCCCTGTTTGGGTGGGGCGGGGGAGAGAGCGTTCTGTTGCAGATATGGGGGTGCCCTGACCCCAAACCGTGACAAATGGCCAGGTTATAAGAAAGTTTAGGAAAAAAATCTGAAGGCCATAGGATGTGCACTCTCCTAACTTTTCTAAAATAACTCATAAGAATTCTTGAGTGACAGGATGATAAAAAACCAAACGAACAAAGCTGAAATGGAAAATATTTGTGGGGATAATTTCCTTTCTCCAGCAGGGTTTCTTTTCAGTAGCTTGATTAAGGAACAATATCTCTTGTGATGAAATGATCCAGGCACATTTGCATATGAATGCTAAATGTTATGACATAGAAACTAATTAGGCCTCATCTGTCTCATGTCCCTGGAGATTAATGTTAATAGCACTAAATGTAGTAAGATTGGGATTAAACTTGACCAGAGGAAATGAAGTCACAAAGAACTTTGCTAAACCTTTTGGAACTTCATTGATATTTTTTTCTCTTTCACTTTGCATATGAAAGGTTCTTCATCTCAGCTATTGTCATCTTACACATTCTTAGAAATAATAATCTTCTAATCTTATACACAGTCTAACAATACCATGAGGAAGATAACAGTGTTTACAATGCGAAGGTCTGTGAACAGGTCTGACTTTTCCATTCTTGTGTTTAGATAAGACAGGCGGTAGGAGTAAGGGTATTTGCTTTCAACAAGCTTTTAATTTTCATAAACACAGGAGAAAGCAAGCTATATTTTTCAAGCCGTGACAAGGAATGCTGAGGAGTTATGTTAAATCTTTGATACCATGATAATTTGTTTCTCATTTAATCTCTCAGTATTTTGGTTATACTAGAATGATCCTAACGGCTGATCCTGAGATACTTACAGTGCTATGTGCTATACATGGTCAGGAAGCCCAGAGAGTTTGCTGTTGGAAAATTAACTGAACAAGCTTCAGAAGAAAGAGCTGAAATCATGAATAAGGTCAAAATAGAAACAGGTTTAGATTAAAATTAATTAAATAAGATGAATTGCATGTAACTCTCACCAGTGACCAAACTTCACCTCTGCAGCCTGTCGCATGGTAAGGACACTGAAATGAGTAGCTCCTTCTATGGCCTCTGAAGCTCACCTTCTAAAGTCTGATTTTGTATAAAAGCCCTGGCAGCTGCTGGCAAATTAAGCTTGGCTTGAGGTGAAAGCACTGAATCTCATCTCCTGAATACTCAAGCAGATGGAGGTACCTGCCTGACATTTGTGTCTCTCTCCGAATGAGCTGGAATGCTGGATGCAACATCTTACACGTGAAAAGTTCACGTAACAGACAAAACTCAGCTGTTCATTAATTAAGATATTTTTAACTTTCTAGCAGAGATTGTTTTTACATTGCAGCATGTGTGTGCCATGGGTAAATTGTGAGTGAAGAAACGTATTGGTCTCATCAGGGTTCTCCCACAAAAGTTAATACAGACTTCGTGGAAAGGTTATTTCCATTTTAACTAGTGCATGCCTAACCACTGCTGAAGCAGTGAAGAAAGTGCCTGAAGTATCTTTAATTAAAACATTGGTTGCCTTGTGAAGCAGAAAGCACCAACAGTATTTTTATAGCAGTAATTGAGTTATTCTAAGCATGGAAGTGTGTGTTAATTTATTTTATTCAGCTTCTGCAAGTCATAACAGCTGTATGGTGTTTTCAATTTTATTTACTTTTGAAAATTCTGTGGGTTTTAAAAATTTTGCTAAACCTCAGTCGCTTTAAAATAAAAATGCAGTGTCCTGATTTAACGTAACAGGAATTAATATGGTATCTGCAATAATATAATAAATATCCTTTTTAATGTCTTAAAAGGCAAGAAGGATAGAAGTGAATGTACTTGTTGAACATTCTTTTCATTTTAAAGTATTATCCAGACAAGGCGTTTTATTACATAAATGAGGATTTGATCTTGTAATGTCATCAGCTGCCAAAAAGCAGGAAGTTCCTGCTGCACTTACAGTGTTATAGAAGGACACTGTCATGGTCCCTGAAGGCTCCTTTATGATCTACATCCTTCTTACATGTCATGAAGGGCTGGAGAAGAAGCAGAGATATTAGCGTGAAACTACGAAGTTCAATTTTTATTTTTTTTCCCCTGTGTGGACTGACTAAAGCTGTAGTATAACCAAAACACTGCAAACTGATAGAGTAATAACGAAGATGAAAGAATCACTCTCAAAACTCAATGGCAGGGCATGAACTCAGATACACCCTATAGTCCTCAAATAAGTAGTGGCAATGATGCAAACTCACAGGATCAGGGTAGTTCTCTGAAGTTCGAGAAGGGTTGAGAAATGTGTTATGATTAACCTAAAACTAGTGTTTTCTTGAAAACTTGAGATTTGGGTTGAACTAGTAGTGACTGACAGGAGATCATATACATTCTATTTATACTTCTCTAGAACTGCTTTTGTATAGTTGTATATAACTCTTCTAACTGCAGCTCTAATGAGAGTACTCCACTGAAACTTCTGAAATGTATATATACATGTATATATGTATACATATAAAAAATAGGAAAGACAGTTTTGGGTAGGTAGCTAGTAATGAGAAGGTTTCACAACAGAAATACAGGCAGTGTGTTTCTGTGTGCCACCTTGCTGTGATGCTTCTTTCTCTTTCCACCCTTTCTTCTCTCCTCCTCCCTTAAAGTTGTTTGAACAAGAAATAGCAGGGACTTCCAACTTGTCAGGGCTAATGAAGGAACTCTGAACAAGAAAAATTTCCTGCTTTTTCCAACTCCATCAACTGATTAAAAAAAAATGTTATGTCTTTCCCAGTTTAAATGACATGAAGCAATTAAAAAAAATATGTAGTACATCCTATGAATAAAACATGTAATGGTAAAACTGGAACTCCGTGATGTTTATGAATGCTATGTTCTCTCTCTCATCATCACTACTGTGGCATTTAGGGGATGCCTTCCCACCTCATAGAAGTCCTTCTGATGTGTTCAGTGTCTGTCTCCTGCCTACCTCTGTCATTTCTGGCAGTTGAATGACAGAGTGGGGACTGAAATCATCTCTTCGCAAGAGCCTGGAAATACGTGGGCATTTGTGAGAGAGATTCCATCCTGCACCAGCAACTCCCAATGGTCTCATCCTTTTCTCCCATAGGCAAAATTATGTGAGCAATGCAATGAAAGCTCTTGGAAGCTTCAAGAGTCGTGCAGAATCAGAAAAGCTG
>WEIS01048462.1:12042-22124 GCA_013389965.1 Todus mexicanus
GGGGAGATTTTGTCGAATTTCACATTTGCATCTTTAAGCTCAAGCAAGTCTGGTGGTGAACTGAGCCAAATTACCTATCTACACAGTCTAGGGTGATCACTTTTTTCTTTGCTGGAAGGCATATGAGAATTTACCTGCATATCTGAGATCTCTGTGTGAATCAGTTTCAACAGCAATTATGTAAATTATGGTGGTATAATGCGAAAACCCAAATCATCTGTTGTTATAGCAGCAAGGTTTTGGTCTCATAAAACTAAAATAGTAATTTATAGCTTGTTTTATGTCTGTACTATGCCAGAAGTAATCTATGACATCAATGTTTACTCACCATTACCAAACTGAGCCCTTAAGCGGTTCATGTTAAAAAGACTTGGCTTCAGGCTGTAAGTTACATGCTCTTTCCATAAACTCTATGATTGACCGAGGGGATAGACCAGAGAGCCAGAGCCCTGATTATGCTAAAACTTCTTGACATGAATCTATCCAAAAAAGTGGTTGCAGAGTATTCGTCCTTATTGATTGAACATATTGTATTCATAAGGAAGCACAACAAATTAATTAGAAAGAAGAACATAAGGCAAATGTGGTGTCCAATGAAAAGCAGCAAAAATCCCTCTAAAATAACTCCTGTATCAAAGGTATGTGTCAGAAACAGGCTCAACATTTTTTATCTATGCAGACAAGAGCAGGTAAGAGCCACACACTTCCACAGCCTGACTTTCTCTCCTCCATCTTCTGCAGCTGGTCCTCCCCAATCCCTTGCTGGGGTGCTTCTCTGGAACTGGTGAGCACTTGTGAAGGGACCCTGGGGTTCACATCAAGATCTGCTCTGCGTGCCTGTTGCATCGCCCAGTGTCAGCCTTTCATCTCAATCTCTCTGAGACAACCCCTTCTTCTATCTGTGCTGTCGATCCACACAATGGGTTCCTCCTACCACCACTGTGAAGTGGATCCACATGGTAGGCACTGTGCATAACTACATAATAATAATAACGAAGGCAACCTCTCTTATGAGAAACTCGTAACTGGTCTCTGTAAATCATTATATTAGATGTGGAATTAGCTGCTTGTAGGCAATGGAGCTGTTCCTTTAGCAAGCACCAAATACCAACAGGATATAAATTGCACAACATCTCTTCACGGTAATGCAGCTACTTGGAATGGGGAACAAAAATAAAAAGTTTGTTCAATACCTTTATATTCAAGAAAGTTTGATCCATACCTTTATATTTGGGAGGATGGAGCCAGACTCTTCTTGATGGCATCCAATGACAGGATAAGGGGCAAAGGGTGTAAGCTAGAACGCAGGAGGTTCCAGTCAAATATGAGAAAAAACTTCTTTACAGTGAGGGTGACAGAGCACTGGCACAGGCTGCCCAGGGGGGTTGTGGAGTCTCCTGTTCTGGAGGTGTTTAAAACCTGCCTGGATGAGTTCCTGTGTGACTTGATCTAGATGATCCTCCTCCAGCAGGTGATTGGACTAAATGATCTTTGGAGGTCCTTTCCAATCCCTAACATTCTGTGATTCTGTGAAAGCCACAACTGACACATTGGGGGGAATATGCCTGGAAAAGCAGGCTGGTGTCTGCCTCAAAATCTTCAGCAACCTACTGAAAGCCTTCAACTACCATGGGCTACTATCTGCTCTGGAGATTGACAGGCATTCTTGTCAGCCCCCATCCCTTGTTTGAGAAACACTGGTTTAGAATAACGCAGGCATGAACAATACACCACTCCTTCCGACTGCAGAATAAAAACCATCTCACCCACCTTTGGGAAGCAAATAGTGATCCTTATGTCACACCGAAGAAGTCCAGGAATAGTACTCTGCAGAGCGAAAAGGCAAGTAATGATAGTCTGGGGACATAACGGAAATGTAGTGATTAACAAATGCAGCTTTCTGTAGAACAAAACAAGGTACTGTATAGATTTCCCCATCTTTTTAAAATAGTTGCGTTGAATTTCATTATTCCCACAGCAGTAGAAAATGTGCATTCTGAAATTCAGTAGTAAATAAAATCAGGAAAATTGAGGCTATAATTCTGTGACCTCATTGCACTTTGTCATCTCATTTTGCATTTCAAAACTGTGTACAGAAAAAGGATGCATACAAAAATCTGTGAAAAAAAGGTAAAAAGTAAACAAAGAAATACAATAAAAGAAACAGCATAACATCTTGTGTAGACTACGTAAATCATTAAGCATCATACACCGCTGCAATCATTTCGGAATTCAGCTTTAAATGAGGCAGAAATATAGTTAGGGAGCAAAGTGGGAGAATTTGTGCACTTAACACATTTGATTTCTACTGGCTTGAATCATGCGCTACCTGCTCTCCTGAAACTTGGGATTTAGTCTTCCCTAAACCTCAGGATTCAGTCTCCAGTGCTCTGCTCAGCTGACTCCCATTTTCCTCACTGTATCTAGCAATGTTCTGGTGTTCCATAACATCAGCCCTACATTCACACAGCCGCACCTCTGTTTCACTACGAACATTGAACAAAAGCTGATATTAATTCCCATAAACAGATTTTAAATATGATAGGTCTGGGCTATCTCAACTAGACTACTGAAACAGTTGCCTGTTGTATTGGGTTTGTGTGGATAGGTTTTAGAATCTGGAGGCTGCAGGGGTGGCTTCGGTAAGAGCACATTGGGAACTGCCCCCATGTCAGACGGAGCCAGTGCCAACCAGCTCTGCAACAGACCCACTGCTGGTCAAAGCTGAGCCTATCAGCAATGTTGGTAACACCTCTGAAATAACACTTTTAAGAAAGGGTAAAAAGAGTTAAGCACCAGCTGTCGTGGAAAAGAGTGAGAAAAGTGTGATGGAAACAACTCTGCAGATACCAAGGTTAATAAAGAAGGAGGGAGAGGAGGTGCTTCAAGTGCTGGAGCAGAAATTGTCCTGCAGCCTGTGGTGAAGAATGTGGTGACGTAGGTTGTGTCCTGCAACCCATGGAGGAACCCACACTGGAGCAGGCAGATAGGACCTGGAGGAAGCTACAGAGAAGGTCCTGGCAGGAACTATGGCCCTGTGTAGAGAGGAGTCCACACTGGAGCAGGTATTCTGGCAGGACCTGTGGCCTCATGGAGGACTCACACTGGAGTAGTCCATTCCTGAAGGACTGTAGCCTGTGGAAAGGACCCACGCTAGAGCTATTCTTGAAGAATTGCAGTCTGTGGGAAGGACCTATGCTGGAGTAGCTCATGTAGGACTGTATCTGGTGGGAGCGACCTATACCAGAGCCAGGGAAGAGTGAGAAGGAAGGAGTGGCAGAGACAAAGTGGTATGAACTGACTGCAACCCTCATTCCTCATCCCCCTGCACCACTCAAGGGGAAGAACATAGAGAAACCAGGAGTGAAGTTGAGCCCAGGAAGCAGAGAGGGGTGGGGGGAAGATATTTTTAGATTTATTCTTATTTCTCAGTATCCTATGCTGTCATTAAATGCCAATAAATTAAATTAATCTTCCCCAAGTTGAGTCTGTTTTGCCCATGACTGTAACTGGTGAGTGATCTCCCAGTCCCTGTCTCAACCTGTGAGCTTTTCATCATATTTTCTCCCCAAGTCCTGCTGAAGGGAGGAGTGAGAAAGCAGCTTGGTGGGCACTTGGTAGCCAGTCAAGATAAACCCACCACACTGCAGAACTTTTTTCCCCTCACCTGTGCAGGGCACAGCCTGAATGGTGAGCAAGGGAACACAGTGCCCTACCTCCATGTCCTCAACCATAGCCTCACTGAAGCCAGTTCTGCCATGGTTTGCAGAGAGTTATGAGAGTATGAGGCCACTAACTACTGCTCTAGGCAACAATTACAGGTTTAAGTTAGAAAAACATGATAATTGTGTACAAAACCCTCATGGGTAATATCTGGAATCTGTGCAGGGGATGAAGGTAATGAAAATTTTACCTGTGTAAAGTTGGGAGGATTCAGTTTCCCAGTGGCTCATTTGCCATTTTAAACACAGGCAAATGTAAAGCTGGTCTGATTTTGATGTATTATTAAGCTATTGTCTCTATTTGGTCTTATTCTTAAGTTATTTTAACAAAATTATGGGTTTGGCCAAATTATTTTTTTCAAATGTTATTGATATGAAATAGTGTTTTGTAACCTGGTTGTGCATAAGTACTATCCTCCAAAAAAAGACAAAAGATAAAAAAATACAATATGGTGACTCATTTTCATGCTTTTTTCATATTTCAGTGGAAATGATGTAGCAGAAAACATTGCATGGCCTGAGCAAAGGTACCAGAGCTTGATCAAATGGGTTTGTTGAAGTATTCGTTAATGATCATTCTACAGCATTGCAAAATGCCTGAAATCTGGACATTCTTAACTGCCACAATACTCCTTGACATATACTGGGATGGCCAGGCAGAGTAACCTGTCATTTATTACAGACCCAGGAAAGATGCTACATTTGAAATCTTCTTGTTCTTGTGTAGCTCATTTACATTGAAATTGCCTTTCAACATCACACCATTGGTTATATTTATGTCACCCATTGACAGGCAAAATATTCTTTGGGGAAAATAGATGCTTGGCAACATAGTGAAAACAGCACCTCATGACAGAAAATTAGATTTTTTTGAATCTATGGCTGTGTGAAAAGTGTGTGATGTTCAAGGAGACTGTGAGAAGGACAGGGCAAAATGAAACTTGCATTAAATGTCCTTAAGTCCTGCATGTCTACATCCTCAGCCTTTGAAAATGTCAGATCCATGTGGAGTGTTATCTATTATGAAAAGGAATTGTTCCTCCTGGTAGTGATATTTTTTGAAGAGCGGGAACTCGACGCAGCATCACTGTAATGCAGGAAATTTCCATTGACTTCAGAGAGAATGGGAAGATAGGGAGAGACCCATTAGAATATTATACAAGAAGAATTAAAAGGATCTTTCTGGCTGTGTGAATGACAGATAAGAAGAAAGAAACTCAGACTGCAAGGTTTGTGACGTAGGGATGTGGTATTTCCTTGACATGCTTTGCCTTTTGGACTGATGATCAAATATGAACTGTAAATAATGACTGTGATGAATGATGACTTCTTTCAATGCTTCCTCTGATACCACACTGTGAGTCATCACTCATAATACATAGTTTGAAATAAAAACCCCTTTGTCTTCAATAGTGTAAAGAAATAGGCAGGAATTTTAAATTGGGTAATCGCTACTTTCTTGTATGCCATATTGTCTTACTTATTTCTCTGCAAATGCTGCATCTCCTCCACTGACATGGCTGTGCAGATGACCCCAGGGTTTGACCTTCATCCTACCTTCCAGGTATGTTTTATGTATGTGTAAAACTGCTTTTGAACTGCAGCATTTAGGAGAACTCTAGGTCTCACTTCTCATACAAGGATTGTTGTTAAAGTGGTTGGCCCAAATTCTGTGCCCTGCTGTGATTACTTTTTTAGAGTTATTTGGTCTTTGTACAGAGGCAGTGCAGGGAAATGTGGCAATCCCTGTGCTGGGAGCCAGTTTTGTGGCTGTGACCTTAACACGTCACTGTTTATCTGTTTCTGAGTAGCATGTGGGTGATAAATGGGTGAACAGACTCTCCTAATCTTCAGTTGATTGAGATAAGACTCCAAAGAGGATGCACTTCAAAATTTTTTGGAGATTGAGTGCTAGTGAGTGCATGCACATGCTAAAGGTCAGTATTTCCAGCATGTCTAGACAGAGCTAGAGATGCTAGTGAGATGGAGCCTATAGAGGAAGATGATGGGAGTCTGGAAAGCTGTACATCCTGGAGGAGCCATTGCACTCCCCACATCTGAGATGATGTCCTCAGTGACATTGTCCTAAAAGAAGGAAAACACACCTCTTTGCAATATTTTCACAGAACCATGGAATGGTTTGGCTTGGAAGGAGCCTTTAAAGACCAGCTACAGCAACTAGTCAAAGGATAAGGTGTAATTCCCTTCCAGTTTAGCACTCTACTTCAGTGACAGGACCAGTATCCTATGTGGTCAAGGAGTTTTCATTTCATCTCCAGGAAGCAAGTTTGAAGCTACACAGATCAGCATATATTATCATAACATTTTGGTAATATTTGGTTTACTTCAGAAATAAAGAATAACATTGGTTTATAACCCAATGAATTGGCATATCTCCAGCGTATCAATAACATCCTTGTTTTTTTATGTATTTTGAAAATGAGCTTTTTCCTTATGCCATACAATATCTTCCTCAAACCAGGAGATGGAGCTCTACAGCCAAAGTCTACCATCAATTGCCTTCTCTACATCCAGAAGAAAAAATGCTTTGCTTTGAGTTTGAGGTGAACATGTATCAGTCCCACTTCCCTGTGATACGACTTGATGTGTGCCATTGCTCAGCAGATATGTGACTACTGGGTAAGGAGATAGACTGATGGGCTTCTGTCCTCAGGAGAGGGCAGAGGGCTGAAAGACTGAAGGTAGCAAATAATCTGTTCAGTTTTACACAGGTGGCTGCTGACAGTGCTAATAAATGCTTTGGGTAACGTTAATGGGGCTGAGATGAAGTGATCTGCTGGGCGAAAGAGGAGAGCAGAGCAGTCTCTCAGTGCCAGGGCAGTGGGAGACTCTGGGCTCACCTCTCTCAGCCCCTGCCCTTCCAGGTGCTCTAGCATGGGGTGCCTGAGGGAGCATCACCCAGCACCAGGAGGGTGGCACAGCTGGGCTCAGAGTGGCTTCCTTGTCATCCCCAAGGCTTCAGGGGCTCTGAAGCCTGGGCACCAACTGTTTAAGGCTCTGTTGCTCACATGGTATTTCTGTTCAGCCGTGCCACAGCAGTTTAATCCATTAGCAGGGCAATCAGCATGGGTAGATCTAGCTGCGAGCATCTGGCATGGCCTAAAAGCCCTCTGTGTACTCAGCGCTTGATTTACTCAGCTCATCAAAATCTGGCAAAAACTTGCTGCTTCCCTTTTCGCAGTACTAGTCAGTTATTAATGAGGACAGCGCTTAGCAACTTAATTCAAGAGCGCTGGCTGAGATCTTCCTGGAGTACTGGTGCCTAAGTCCCATTTGTTACCTACGCTGCTGGATTTCAATGCAAGTGATGCCCCTCGGCAGGAGTCTGCTGCCTGAAAGCTGTGGCAAGAAGGAACAACTTTTTATGGCGTATATATACGCATAAACACACACACACACTGTGGATCAAGGAAAACTATGCACTTACTGACTGTATAATGTGCAAAGGAGTATGACTCTTGCAAAACCATTTGCTCTCTGCACTACATGTATATGTATTTAATTATTTTTTTTTTCCAAAAAATATTGAGCAAGGAAAACCATTCACTGCAGTTATTTTGCTTTGTTTTGGCAACAAACACAAAATGCTGGATGCTAGCCGCCTCTCTTGCCAGTTCAGACAAGCACAGGGCTGCCAGAGCAGAGTAGAGCAGCATTTACCATACCAGTGACCCTCAGCTAATTATGTGGGGGTGATTTCGGGGCAAAGGAGGGAAAGGACAGTCCCAGTGCCAGACTCCAAATCAAATGAGATTTCAGCTGGTGATTCCTTCAGCCTGAGTAAGGTCTTCAGAAGTATACTTTGAAGATTATACTATTTGTGTTCCATTAATCGATTCCTCAGTCATACTAATTCCCTGGATGGAAGCTTCTGTTGTGGGATAAATAGAAGACAGTGAAAAGTAAATTAAAAAGTGGAAATTTGAACTGTGATGCTTGCAAGACCCACAACTGGGGCCTCCTGAACCTGGTGGCAGCAAGCACAGTTCGAACCTTTTCTAACATGACAAGAAGTGCAAACCACTGTCCTAACTGCCCTAGGGTTTCCAGGTCCTGCAGAGCTCATCAGCATGGCACAGAACTAGGGTGGAGTGGAGACTCTTCCAGAAAACACTCTTTTAAAACACAATGAAATGTTACATTCTGTCTGTTGATGCCTATGCTGGGTATGGAAAGTGCCAGGCAGCACCGAGCGGCTGCACTTCTCTACATGGTGCTTCTGCAGCTGGTGAAGAAACTTGGCACAGGCAAAAGAACAAGGATGTTGTTCATCCACCATTATTAATTAATATATCAATTCCTTGCCTCCATCTCAGTGAAAGATGTTTCAGAAATGAGTTGTTGCCAGTTTTGTACCAGACTTGATTTTAATTGTTTGAGTTTGATGATTTTACTTAGTTTTACAACCTGCAAAGGGCACTTCCCCTGCAGACTTGCTGTCAAAAACACCCTAAATATTTCAAGTGATGCTTCAAATGAATTTGGGAGTAGGGAATTGTCTCAGAAAGTAATGCTTACAAGAAGCTGGCACAACAGCCTTCATGTACCAACCTGCACTGTCTGGCTGTAGAATCATTAACTCAATAATCAGCTCATGGCTGTGTATGCCAGGTTGACATCCAGAAATGGTGAGGTGTTTGCCGGGCTCCCTGGGTGACTGTTTGGAACCAAGAGGAGTTTATCCTCCTCTTCCCTGTTTGTTTTGGCTGTTACAGGTAATAGCCAGATGGATACAAATACCCTCACAAATAGCACTACCATATTCTGTTATGTGCAAACTGTAAAGGTAAACCTTGCAGGCAGTGGTTGGGATCATCTCTCAGAAAATGCATTTCTCCCATGTTTACTAGGTTTTGGGTTGCAAGAAGAAGTAATATCTTTTATTAAGTCATTGCATACAGCTGGATAAAAAAGATGAACTTTTGGCACATAAGACCTCTTCCGCTTGACTGTTTCTAAGTTTTGATGTGACCCTAAGGAAGAAACAAAAACAACATCTTATCTTCTAAAAATAGATACGTAGTGCATGAAATATGTACTCTAACATATTTAAAATACATGTGTTCCACTGCTGTACGTATTTCATGGGTATGTTAAAAGTAAGAGGGTACTTTCTCCATTGGTTTGCTACGTTTGTGTTAGATACCTTAAAGCTGCCTGGTCGAATGTGGGGTGCTTCTATTAGAAATAATTGGTCCATAAATGCAACTTCACAGATTTATTGGAGAGTGTCAGGAAAAAATCACTAAAATTGGCTGTTTTGCAAATGAATAATTAAAACCTGTGCTTTGAAAAGGATGATCTTGTCATCACCCAAGACAAATAACTAGCATTGTAGTTAGTTGATACCATGATCAAATGCGTTTCTGTTGCTATTTACGAAGTGCCTCTAACCCTCACTTGGTTGCTATCAGGGAAGATAAAAAGAAAAACCTGACACCCCCTTGCAATCCCCACAACTTCCAAACAAGCAAAAATTTCCCTTTGCCTGCCTTGCTTTCAGCAAGAGCACATTAAATTTAAGTGAATGGCTTTGGGCTGAAAGTTGAGGATTTAACATATTCAGCTGCAGCGAACTCTGTTCAAACAAACACAGACAGTGAATAATAACATGCCGTGAGGTGTTCTGGATTATCCCAGATTTACCGAGAACAAACCTCTTCTCCTTTTGCCAGGTGATCCCTGGATATTAATTTACAGCTGTTTTGCTTCATCTTCAGAATGAACTGAATGGGGCTTTCCACCACCTCTTTTAGAAAGCCTTATAAAATACCAGACCCTGAAATTATTTTCTGTTCATGAGCATGTTTAAAATGGATACTTTTTAGTGCATAAAGGATCTGTTTTCAATACTGGACTATAAATGCTATTATTGATTCTAAATTTCTTGGTCAAATTCCTCCATACATCTTTCAGAATTACTAAAGCCTTTGTTTACATCCATTATTGAAAGTGAAATCTAGGCATGAGTATTTTCACATAGCATTTCTGAAGAGAATCATGGTAGGAAATAAAATGCAAACTAATGCAGCTAGTACGTGATGCTAACAACAGAACTCAGTGACTTGTCAGTGAAGGAAGATACAGCTGAGTTCAAGGTGAGAGTCCATAATATTGAACTACACAGGATTTTCGACATAGGGTCTCATCTTTATTACACTACATTGATTTTCTTCGGAGAGAAGAATGAAGGCATGTTTTTGCCAGTATTAATTCAACACAATAACATTGATTATATATGGGAAGACACTGCTGGCAGCTGAAGGAGAGGGTGGAGAAAGGTAAGATGAAGATGTGGCCGTGAATTGCTGTATGTGGTCCCATTATGGAAGGATGAGT
>WEIS01048463.1:0-19388 GCA_013389965.1 Todus mexicanus
ATGTATAGCATGCAATGACATAAATGCTTTAACTAAAAAATTCACTTGTTTTTCCATGTACCTATGTGTCACATGTGCTAAATGTACTGCAATACTTCTTTTTAACCAAATATCTTTCTGAGGGAAAGCAGTAGTGAAGGAGTATTATTAAAAACACAGGTATCCCCCCCCTATTGAGATGGAAACACACTTTGTAAACTATCTGGGGAAGGCCCAGCAACCAAGTCACAAAGCAGAGGGATCACATGAGGCCCAAGGGATAGTTCCAGGGGACACATCACCCACTCACTGGGAAGAGGCAGCAGGTAGGATGAGCAGCAAACACCACCTCAAGGGCTGAATCTCTCCTCAAACACTGCCTTGCAAGAAAATAGGCAGAGAGTATATGGCCTTCTAGGGCAACCCAAAGGAAAGCAATCCCAGCGGCTGCTGCCCTGGCACTGTACATAAGAGGGATGCTTGTACATGGAGGAAGGAGAGTGGCAATACTCTTATGAGAGAAAAGAGGTCCTGGGTGCAAGCAAGCATTTTAGCAGGATTCCAGGATTAAGTATTACAAATTGATCAATAGGCTTGAGAGAAGAAAACAAAGAAGGCACAGACAGTAATCTTTCATTAACTCCTCTGGAAAAAAATAAAAACAAGAAAAAAAACAACTTTTACATGTTTCCCACCAATCAGAAAGTGATGCATGTATACATACACCTATGGGAGGGGTGAATTTTAAGTAGCAGAATATACACTTACATGAGAAGTCTGTAACTGCAGATTTTGCAGTTTCCAGGATTTTTCTTTTTTTTATCAACTTGCTGAATTCGTAATTAGTTGCACAAATAAACATACACAAAAAGGTAAGAACAGAGATGATGAACTATAAAAGTAATATCACCTGAGACCAAGGGTCTATATGGACCCACATCTGGATCACCAACACTGGAAAAAACAAGAACTGGGCAAGTATATACGAACTTGAGGAAGTAAGAACAAGAGAACATTTGTTTTTAGCTTTTGCATGAAAAGCTGAAGCAGTTTCAGTTGCAAGAATTTGCAACACTAATTCATATCTTTCTCATGTCTGGAAGAACCTAAGGGCTGCTTAAATTGAATAAGAGAATTAAATGGAAACATTATCCTTTGTATACAAACATTTCAGCAGCTTTTAGCTTGCTTGTAACCACAACTATTTCATTGAATAATCTTTATGGGACAATCAAGTATCTGGTCCATTACATCAGCAATGAGCAGCAATTTCTCTTATTTATCTCAAATAAGCTTTACTGAGATCTCACAATTTAATCAATATTGTATGTATCGTAATTTATTGCTTACTGTGAGAATTGATTTTTCCATATACACGTATATGTGATGCCTTGAGGCATCAATCTTTTGTCAATTTACTGGCAAATGTAAGTAAGCTTAGTTTAAAAAAATAGCTTTCTGGCATTGCTAACCTGTTCGTAGCAGGACAAATATCCACCAGTGGTTATTTTCTTGTTTATAGCCTGAAGACCCGTTTGTAAAAAGAAATAACCACACAACTCCCCCAAAAAACCCTTAACAAAATTGCACAAAACCTTACTTAATTTTGGATCTTGTGTAAATTTGTATATTTTGAGATATAATACATGTCCATTATTTCATAAGCATAGACAAATTTAATTTAGTATCCTGAAAGCTTTTTCATAATCTCTGACAAGCTAGGAGCAAGCTAAATCATAAGTTTCTTGAAAACCACAGTTTAAAAGACATTTGGACACAGGACCACCTTCCTATAGTGATTGCAAGTCTATGTACTAGTTTTATTTATTTAGTTAGGCTTTCATGAATACTTATAAAGGACACCATGGAACAGGTTCTGGGGGGAAAAATTGTATGTAAATATAAAAATCTGTGGTAAGCATGGGGAAAAAAAGTAGGACATCTTGAACTCAGCCTTAGCTTCCCTGCTGAAGAAGTGGAGACAGCTGTTTGGGCAAGGATCAACATAACTGAGCTGCTAAGTCCTGGCCACTGGGAATTTGTGTGTGTATGCTGGTCTACTTCAGCTGTCATGAAGCTCTTTGAAAATAAACTAATGAACCACTAAAACTTCCAGATAGGTAAATAATTATCATCCTTCTTTCACAGATGAGTAAATAAAGATAGTAAATAAGTAGCTGGTCTGAAGTCACAGAGAGAATTCAGTAGTTCCAGAAACAGAATACCAGTTTCCATGTTTATATGTTTCCTTTTAAGAGCTTCTATCCCACTCTACTTTTTGGTTCACACTACACATTAGTCTGTTACTGCTTCCAGCTAGCAGATTCAACTCAAGATTCATAGACAAACCTCACAAAGGAACAGAATAATGTATATATTGTACAGTATAACACAGCATAGAGATGCCTGAGCTGGATCCAGAAAAAGTAGCAGGATAAGCACACCTGCATGAAGTAATTTATTAGTAGAGGGAAGACTCAAAAAATTTCTTCCTGCAGACATCAATTTTTAGGCTATGACAGCATCAGCCATCTCATTTGCAACACAAGCATCTTTCCACTATGCTCTACTACCTGCTACAGGCAATAAGTAACTTCATTAGGAGTCTGACATCTAGTTCTGCAACGAAATTCCATCACGTAATTTAAACTATAGCAGTACATTGCCTGACAGATGAGCTTTCGTGATGCTTAACTACAGCCACAAGAGCTAGAAGCTCAGCACAGGTTTCAGGTTGACTACTGATTCATTTTTTTGTAAAGAGAAGCACCGTAAGGAGTACGAAAGAGCCACTAACTGAGCGGCAGTAAAATGGCACTGGGTTTACACTCTGGACTACTATGTAGGGACTGAAACAAAACTTTAATATTACTTGTATAGAGATAAACCGTAAACCCTCGTGTTCCAGGTTATTAAAGAACAGCAGCACTAAAGAAGGTAGCATAAAAATGATACATTTGAGCAAGAATAAAAGTCACAGCAGCAAATCATGGTCAAGCAGAAAGAAAACCAGCTTGACTACTTAAACAGCTTATCAGTATAATATGGTCAGTCAAAGAAGCTTGATGGAACCACAAGAGACAGCTTGAAAAGGATGGCTACACAATATCATGTATGCCATATAGAAATGAAAATGAAGGAACATCACCTTTAAAAATAAATACCGTGTGACAATTGAGGGCACTTCTATTAAGAATGGGGTGAAGTTCAATTTTTTAATTCACAGGGAGGCAAAAGTTCGCTTATTTCTTATTTTATCTGTGTAATGCAGAATTAAGAAAGATCAGAGGTGTACTCACCTTCCACATTCCATTCTTCCCTTATAATGAAAACTTGAAATTAAACCTCATAACATATAAAAGCAGGAAAGTATAATTTATATATTAAACAACATCATGCTTTAAAGCATAACAATTTGAACCAGTTTAGAGTAAGACTTCTACTTTTCAAAACATTTCCTTAAAATTGTGATCTTTCTAAGAAGTGTTTTGTGTTTGCTGCTTCATTTCTCTACTAGAAAAATGTTTAGGGATTTAAGAATGACGTAGCACCTCCTTGATCCATTTAGAGGTAACCATGTGAAAGTCTGTTTACAGTTCATTTATACAAATATTTATTTTTTTTTTTTAAGATTGAACTGGCAATTCAAAGCAATGAAGCTTTGAATTTTTCTTTTTTGTTTAATCAACTTTGTTCTGCAATGGACAAGATTTCCACAAGTCTAGATGTGGTCTATAGGCACACCTGGGGAAGATGGGAAAACACTGACTTTTCTCTTTTGGGGTTGTTGTACCAAATTTGCAAAATTGCACTTGTACATTGAATTGAGTTCAGATGTTTGATCAGAGAGCTTGGCATACAGAAAGAGGTTAGCAAATGTGACACCCATCTATGGAAAGGCTCAGAAGGAGGATCAGGGGAACTCTCACAGAACCATAGAATCATTTAGGTTGGGAAAGACCTTTAAGATCATCAAGTCCAACCATTAAACCTACTCTACCAAGTCCACCACTAAGCCATATCCCCAAGCACAACATCTGCATGGCTTTTAAACATATCCAGGGATGGTGACTCAAACACCTCCCTGGGCAGCCTTGTTGAACCTCATACCATTGTCCTCGGCCCATTAATCCATCCTGTCAAGATCTCTCTGTAGAGCCTCCCTACCTTCAAGCAGATTGACACAGCTTTCTTCACCAAAAGGGTTGTAAAGCACTGGAACAGACTGCCCAGGGAAGTGGTGGAGTCACCATCCCTGGAGTTATTTGAAAGACAGGTATATATACTGCTTAGGGATATGGTTTAGTGGTGACCTGGCAGTGTTAGGTTAATGGTTGGACTTGATGATCTTAAATGTCTCGCCCAACCAAAACGATTCTATGATTCTGTGATTCTAGGAATAGGTGTGTCACAGTTTGGGGTCAGGGCACCCCTAAATCTGCAACAGAACGCTCTCTCCCCCTCCCCATCCAAAAAGGGAAGAAAGGAAATAAAGGAGAGAGACTTATCGATTAGGAAAGGAAACTAGAACAGCTTTAGTAAGGAAAATGAATAGTAATAATAACAATANTGAGGGCAGGGCAAAGATATTGTAAAGAAACAGGCATATCAGAATGATTAACGCAAAATCTAAAATCCCCCCAAGCATACTGATATGCAGATATAAAATGTTCACAGAAGTCAATCATACAGCCACTCTCCTAGACATTATCTCATTTTAATGTTCCATTGCACACCTAATAAATATGGTATTTGTATATATTTAGGCAATATTGCTCAAAGAATTTGTATACATCTTCTTTCATATTTACCTACATCTGTCCATGGTCTGAGGTTGCATTTTTATTAAATTGCTCATTCTATAACACATTCCAAGATCTTGAAAAGATTTTCAGTAGACAATACTGAAATATCTGGTAACTTGGTAACATTAATATACCCTGTAAAAAAAACCCAACTAAAACCCACAAAACAAAATTTTGCATGTTTTCTGCTATTAAAAAAAAAAAAGTCAGAACACATACACATTTAGGAGTAACTCTTCCAGATGACAGTTTAAGGAGTTTGCCAAACACAGTTAAGGAGCACTGATAAATTAACATTAAAATTACTATATGTGATACAGCATGTTTTCCGTTTTGTGGAGTAACAAACAACTTTAGCCTGTTAGTGTTGTCAGTGCTATATATACATCAAAGCACCACTAAAAATACAACTTCTGTAATTTTAACTTCAACTCCCAGATAAACAAGACTCCTTTAACATGACAGCTACTAGCATTCATGAGAAAATAAGTCTTCTAAGCAGTCATGTAACAGAAGCCATATGCAGAGACACATACCAGCAGCAGATAAAAATCTTGCTACACTGAACCCAATTTCCCCAAGATCTGATTTTGTTCCATTTTCCAGCACAGAACCACTATTCATAGGAGCATGTTTCTCACATGGTAAAATCAGGTATGTGACTCAGTTTGATCCCAAGTGCAGTCACAAAAGAGCATTTAGGAAACTCCAGTGGGACTCTACCCACTAGCTAGGAAGAAGACATTTACAGAAAACTTGGAGGGAGCAGGAGTTATGTCTGAAAACATCACTCCCTCATCATAAATATATAGACTGAATAAAAATCAAAATGCAAAAATCCATCACAGTCTGTGGTTTATCTCATTACAATGCATATTCTTCTTTCGGTCACTCTGTTCTTATGTTAGTGCTAGTTTTCACAATACTGTTATACTGAATTTAACATTTTAAAGACTGAAGCCTTTGAAGTATTAAACATATTCTGCTAAACACTTCAAAAGACAGCTCCAAAGAGTGGAGAAACTTTAATGGCAGGGAAAGCAGCTCTTTGCAGAATTCAACTCCTGTAAGTCTTCAAAGAATAGGCAGTCTCTGAAGACAGAGGATGGCGAGCAATTTTTAGCATGCCATTAATTAAAAAAAGTTCAAGACAAACACACAAGCAAATTGGGTTGTCTCCCTGAAAACAATACTTTGCATGCCATAGTATTTCTTCAATACAATTTTGATTTGGCTGGAACTTTACTTTGAGCTTTCTTTAGCAGACCTTCTTTGAAAGGTGGGAATTTCTGAAGCCCAGACTCCAGTTGTGAGTCATTACTATTGTTTCCTTTAAATTTTCTCACCAGCTCATCCTGCATCACTTCCCTTGTTCTCATGAATGAAGAACAGTAATGGAAACATAACCATTGGTAAGAAAGACTGAGAAAACTATTGTGATGGATTTTCAAATGCCCTGTCAAAAAAGTAAACATTGAATTTTAGTTGCTAACTTTTAGGATTTTAGGTAGGTACTAAGAAATTTGTTTCTTTGTTTAATACAAACTTATTTAAATTTTGCAGTCATGCGACTTCTTAACAGCAAATAAAATGCACTCATCTTGTGCAACATTGGTTTATGATCCATTACAGTAAAAAGGAAAGGGAATATGATTTTAATCTTAAAATAAGATGCCATTTATGTAAAGTCAATACATCAGCAAGGCTTCATTTCCCCATAGTAGCTCTGTATTTCAGCACAAGGGGAAAAAACCCCAGTCCTTTCATACCATGAAATCTTACCTCCCTTCAAGATTAATGGGCACTAGTCTGTACATACATTCAGAGGTCACTTGACCCTATCTGTTGTGCAATAACCAGGCACACTGGGATAACCGAAGAAGACTGAAAAGCTTAGTTTCCCCTCTATAATTGATTGCATCCAATGTTTGTGCTGTGGGCTCTTCATGCGTTATGCCTGTGGAACTCTCTTTGATACCAGTGGAATTTCTGAGCATGACCTGAGTGCAGCACTGTCACATCAGGTTTTGTCATGTTCCGCTTTCCTGCAGCAAGTTCCCCAAGTTATTTGGTCCCTCTCAATATTGGGTCTGGAGGTTAAAAAACAAACAAAACCCCACCAAACAGAAAAAACCCAAACCAATAAGAAAACAACGGGAATGGTCTGGTTTTCCTAAACATGTTTGAGCTTTAGCAGGTTGCAGCCTAGAAACGGTGTTACTCAGCTACCAAGATGGATAAACAGGTGCCAAGGTGTTTCAAGTTGTCCTTTCATGAAACAGCACTATAACACAAACTCTGACTAGATACATACCTAGCACAATTCCTATTCCACTCTAACTACTGATGGTCCTCAAACACAACTGACCACAAATATTGCTGATGCTTCTCTCCTTTCGCAGTTATAAATAACAGCCTCGTGACAAGATTATCTCCCTTCTCGTTTGCTGCACTTTTATCCATGTAAACTGTCTCAAAAAGCTGCTTTCTCTCACTGTTAAATTCTTGCTTGTACAGTTAGAGCATAACCTCCAATGCTATGTATAACATTGCCATCTAGTGTCACACTGAAAAGGTGTTTTCTGCTGATAAACTACTTGCAATCACTTTTTTCCTAATGAAATCTAGCTCAGTGTATTAGTTTAGTGTTATTAAAAGATTATTCGAGCCATTAACGTCGTTTAATAAGAAATGAAATTTTATTATTTGATTTATTTTAGAATATTTCTGTGTTTGCATTTCTATGATTAGCTCTTTGAAAGTCTGGTTGGTACCTTTTCATATTGCTAATGAAAAAAGACCTTTATATTGGTAGGAAGCGGAAGTTAGTATTTTCTCCTTTGGAAAGAGATCATGCAGGACTATTTGCATGGTTTCAGACCTTGCTATTAGTGCTCCTAACAGCCATATGCAATTTTACTTGGTTTACATTTAAAACTGAACTTTCTCCTGATGCACATCTTACATGCCATCACCTTAATCAATACCAAGTACTTTCAAGACCATAAACATGAGCCAGGAGCCCAAGTGAAAAAGTCAGACTTCAGAAAAAGAGAAAAAAAAAAGAAAAAAGAATGGGCTTGCGCTGAGAATCAGCACCATACCCCCACTGCTTGGTTACAGGCTTCTCTCGGGCAGAAGTTAGACCCAGCAGGTCAGGTGAGACATGAGACACTGAGACAATTCAAATCCCCTGCAACAGGACAGCAGCAGAAGCTGCTCCATCACCACTTTGCTAAAGCAATAAAAGCTCTAGGGACTCACAGTCAAACCCCAACCTGACAGTAACCCTGGCATGGTGCGAGCCTCCCTTCAGCTTTACAAGCCCAGTGGTGTGCACTCCAGAGTTGCCAGCCCTGGGGGCATTTCACTGGCCACTCTTACGACAGGTTTATAGCTAATAGTCCCATAAACAAAGAACATTTCCAAAGGGCCTGTCATAGTTTACACAAATTAACTGGTTGCCAGGGTTACTGTTACCTGTCTCTTAATGTATTCTTTGTTCCAAGCAATCTTTCAAATACTGCTACTTACCAGAAGTTATTTTCTGCACGTGCTGGCAGGGTGGGATGCTCTGCCTGAGGTGTTTTTAAGCTCTGAATCCAGCCACTGAAGGTGACTATTTGGTTTACCTTTTAGCAGTTCAGAGATGAATGAATGAGGTACAATTGAAAGAAATGGCAACCTAACAATGCTAGCTGTGCAAGAAAGTAATAAGTGAGCACCACAACCCGCTAAGTGCAGTGTTGAGCAGATACGAATTGATTCTCCATGCATGACTAAAGGAAAAGTTACACTTTATTCATTCAGAGAAACCCCATATTTTATCAATAAGCTCTTTACTTCCCCACCCCTTGGTGCTACAAAAGCCTCAGCTCTTGAGGCCAGAGTGTAAGAGGTGGAGGAAGTGTGCAAGATTACACAAAGTCATCCTCTGTCATATCTTACCTGGGTAATTTCAACATGAGGCACTTTCAAAGTGGTTTATGAACACTATTGATCCCTACTTGTAGCAGTCTTTGTCTTTCCATTTTGTTTTTGATCAAAAAGATTTTCCTAGTGCTTATGCATGAGAGAAACCCCCACAACATTCTGTAAAAGTTACAAATAAAGCCCAACAGACGTAGTCCTCCCTCTTTCTTTCATAGATATACAGGATATAATATTTTCTTGTGGTAGTTATTTTGGTCCTTTTTATTTGTAGTGGCTAAAGTTGGGTAGGGAAAGGATAAAAATAGTGTTTGTTTCTAATAGAGTGGGAACTGCCAAGCCAGCAGTTCTTATTTCATGCTCAATCCTTTCTGTTGTTTTTAACCAAGCCTGTTTTGAGACTCTTCTTGCTGCAGCACTACTAACTGACTTGTATCTTCTCTCCTTGAGAAGCAGCTGTTCCCACTTAGCAGGGGGAGATGCTCAGAACACAGACGTTTACCTTAAAGAATGGGGTCAATGCGGTTATCTGTATAGAAATACCACCCCACTTCAAAGGACAGCTATTCGTGCTCCACTGCCTAAATATTCAGGGGAAATATTTTTATTTTGTTTCCTACAGGAAACATTTAGCCGGCAGTTAATAAATGCACTGAAAATCGCCTTCAATATATTCACAACAACAGCAGAGCATCAGAAAGAAAACTACGTTGTCCAATCTTGTCATTCTCTACAGCAAGCCCTACCCATACAATTCAAAGTTGAAAATTTTGACTTATATTCACAATGAATTAGGTTGCAAAGTGCTTGTGAGACAACCAGACATTGCTCCTATACATTTTAAAACACTGTACCATACTGTTGTCATCTGCAATTTCTTCTTTGGTCCATGAAAGATCTGTGGAGGAGCCAAAAATAGTATCCCAGAGTTCTGACTCCGCCATGGACTTTAACTGTAAGGATTCTTTCATTTGCAACAGATGACTGGTCAAATCCTGGGGATAACTAAACAGCACTATCTCAAATGTCACCAGACATTTAGTGTCTACAGAAGACAAATGCAAGAATGCCACTTGCATACGTGTGTATTTCATTCTGATTCATTTTTTGCCATGTTATATATGGTATTAATAATATGTCAAATATTCAAAATGATGACACATTAAGATTAAGCCCACCACTGCTTCGTAAAAAACATCCCGGAAAATAATTCAGTACATTAAAATCTCTCAAGATGAATCGGTAAGAAGCTGCACAATAGCATTATATACCTAAATTTAAAATCAAAGCTTCTTATATCCTACTGTGAAAATGGACCCTTTTTAAGCTCAGTTGTTTTGTGAAGTGAATGCCTGACATCTGCTGGTAATTGTACAAACTGTATATTGTTGAATTAAACCATCTTTAGTATAGGTTTTAAACTAAGGAAGATGCTTTAGAATATAGAAGTTATTCAAATAAAAAGATTTGAATTATTATAATCAAGATGTAATGAAGTTTCAAAATGAAACTGCATCAATATGCTTTTACTTGTCAGATGCAGGATAGTGTCTTAGGATTTCCTACAGAATTTTCCTGTAGGAGTTATCAAATCCAGTCCTCAGTAAAAGTTCTTCCCCAAAATTATTTTTGTGCAGATTATTTTTAACAAATTAGCAGAAGCAATTCTAGTGCTATTGTATTCACATTCCCTTTTGTTTAGATTGAACATTTTTTTAGAAAGCTATTTCTACACTATTCTCTAATACTTCAGCCATGCTACCAAAAATACAATTGCTAATTGAAATAACAGGAATGCAGGACTGCCCGTTAAAATACTGACTTACAAAATTCCCATCTGTGATGAAGGCTAAAAAAAAGTCTTTATTTAAGAAGACTTCTTAGGACACAAAGACATGGGGGAAAATAAAGGATATTGCACTAGAAAAAGCAGCAGAAGAGGACTGCCTGACCACCAAATTGATAAACTGAAGGCTTTCTGTTTTTCATTCCTTTATGAGTTGCACAGTTCTTTTAAAAATAATTTGGAGACTTTTCAATATAAATAAGTAGGACTCAGTTTTACAGTATCTAAGCACCTGTGATCTTATGGTGTAATATGATGTCATGGTAAAATATAATTCAGAAACTCATTTTATTTATGAAGGGGTCAGCGTATCAAAATCACAGAATCACAGAATGGTAAAGGTTGGAATGGATCTCTGAAGATCATCTAGTCCAACACCTCTGCAAGAGCAGGACCAGATAGAGTAAAAATTAAAGCAATCCTGCTGGATCACAAACAAAAAAAAGAGGAAGAAAGAATACATAAAGGAAAACTGGAAATTGTAAAACATTCCATGAATTCCTTAATAGGAAGGTAGTAAATAAAATGTTCTGTTTGACAAAGTTTAGAGGGGAAAAAAAGCCCACAAAACTCTCCAAAGTTAACAACGGACCTTTACTGAAAAAGCCTATATGGACATCAAACACAGTCACAGAAACTGATATTTCATTCTAAACAAAATTTAAATTTTATTAGATGAGATTTCTCTTGTCCTGTAGAAGCATCACCATGAGCCAAACAAAATGGAGAGGGAAAAAAAAAAAGTAAGTATAGTATTATAGTAATTGAACAATCCCTCCTTCTGATGGGATAGGGAGAACATTAAAAAAACCCCAACAAAACAACAAACAAAAAAAAATAAAACAACAACAAAAACAAAAACCCCCAACAAAACATGAGGATTTGAAAGATTTCAATATTTGCAAGGACAAACCCCATCCATTTTACGAAAATGAAAAATGATAAATCTGCAAACCCTTTTATAAAAGAGACATCAGACATAGTACAGCTTAACATTAACATGGAATAGCATGGTAGGGAGTTGCTTTGCCACTCTTTCTAATTATTTGTTATGCTTTTTTAGACAGTAAAAAAGAGAAGGCTGTTTATATAGCAAGGAAGCGCATTAAAAATCAGCTTGTTGAGAGGCAAGAAACATTAAAGCTCACAAACGTATATCCTGTGTCTGGGTCAAAGTTGTTATGTGGAATTCTAAAAGTAAGTGGCAACACATTCTTGAAGCAGCAGACTTCTGGTTTTAGATTTTGAAAAAAGCTTGCAAGAGACACTCTTCACTTCTTGCAAAAACAATTTTACACCCTGTCAGAGAGCTGTTCTCCAAATACAGAATATTTATAAATGTTATCACAGAGTCAATGGTTTAAGTTACTTTCTAGATATGATACTTTTATTTATTTTCTTTTTTCCCTTCTCCTTTGTCAGAGAGATGGCAACTTCAGATGCCAAAGCATCAAAGAACTATTGATTGCTTTGTGCTTTTTCAAAGATACAGCACTTGGAACTTTACAGAATTTTTATTTCATCCACCTTTTTGGATTTCTAGCAATTATAAACAACACAGTTTTTACACTCAAAGCCAAGGGTGAAAATCTACAAGTAAAAGTATGAAAATTATGTGCATCTCTGCCTGTACTGAACCAACGTTTTCAGAGACGTATGCTAAATTGCATGCAACAAATTCTCCAACTGCTTTCAGCTTAAGAGCAGAAAGTTCCTTTTAAATATAGTTATTGGCAAAAAGCACACGAACGTCATTAGAAAGCCATATTTGTAACACTTCCTATTCAGTCCTGGACTATTACAGTATCACATCATTCAGTCAAAATCCAGTTTCAGATCTGTACTTCAGATTATGCAGATACAATTGCTCATGTTCTTACATTGCATGGATTTATGTAATGGGATACCTACAGGGAACAAAACTAGATTAAACACAATACAGGAAGCTTGCATTAACTGTGAAGAATATATGTATCACATAATCCTACTATTTGTTAAATCAACATCTTACCATTAAGAATCACAAAGACTATGAAAATAGAATCATTGACTTGTTTAGGTTGGAAAAGACCTCTAAGATCCCTGAGTCTAACCATTAACCATAGCATTGTCAACCTCACCACTAAACCATGTCACTAAGCACCACATCTATACATTTTTTAAAAACCTCGAGAGATGGTGACTCAACCACTCCCTGGGCAGCCTGTTCCACTGCTTGACCACCCATTCGGTGAATAAATTTTTCATAACCTAAACCTCTCTTGGTGAAGCTTAAGCCCATTTCTTCTTGTTCTGTTGCTTGTTACTTGGGAGAAGAGACCAACACATCACCTCCTTTCAGATAGTTCTAGAGAGTGATAAGGTCTCTCCTGAGCCTCTTTTTCTCCAGGCTAAACAACCTCAGTTCCCTCAGCAGCTGCTCATAAGATATGCGCTCTAGACACTTCACCAGCTTTGTTGCCCCTGTTTGACCACTCAGAGAACATTTGGTCTTACTATTAAAGACTGAGGCAAAGGCAATGTTAAGTATCTAAAGCTTTTCCTCATTCTTTGTCACTATATGTTTTCCCCTGCATCCAATAGAGGACGGATGTTCTCCTTAGTCCTCCTTTTGTTGCTAATGTATCTATAGAAATATTTGTCTTTTACAAAAGTAGCCAGGTTAGGTTCTAGCTGGGCTTTGACCCTTCTAATTTCTCCTTACATAATGTCATGACATCCTTGAAGTCCTCTTGAGTATCCTGCCACTTCTTCCAAAGGTCATAAACTCACCTTTTTTTTCCTCTGAGTTCCAGCCATAGCTCTCTATTCATCCAGGCCAGTTCTTTTCCCTGACAGGCCCATCTTTTGGTACATGGGGATGGCCTGCTCCTGTGCCTCTAAGACTTCCTTCTTGAAGAACCTCCAGCCTTCCTGGACTCCTCTGCCCTTCAGGACTGCCTCCTGAGAGATTCTTATCAACCATTCTCCTAAACGGGCCAAAGTCTGTCCTTGTCTGGAAGTCGAGGTAGCAGTTCTGCTGACCCCCCTCCTTACTTCTCCAGGAATCAAAACCTACCATTTTGTGATCGCAATGCCCAAGATGGCCTCTAAGCATCACATCATCCCCCAGTTCTTCTCTGTTCACAAACAACAGGTCCAGCAGGGCACCTTTCCTAGTTGGCTCAGTGACCAGCTGTGTCAGGAAGTTCTCTTCCATACACTCAAGGAGCCTCTGACACTGTTCCCTCTCTGCGGTGTTGTATTTCCACCAGACACCTGGTAAGTTGAATTCCCCCAAGAGAACAAGGGCTCATGATGGTGAGACTTCTTCCAGCTGCTTACAAAATATTTTGTCTACTTCATCCCAGTTGGGTGGTCTAGTTAACAGACTCCCGCCATGGTATCAGCCTTGTTGGCCTTCTCCCCAGGTCTTACCCATAAACACTCAACCCTGTTGTCACCATCTTTAAGCTCTATACAATCAAAACACTCTCTAACATACTGCGCTACCCCACCACCTTCCCTTCCTTGCCTGTTTCTTCTGAAGGGTTTACTATAGCCATTGTTTGCAGCACTCCAGTTGTGCAAGTCACCCCACCAGGTTTCTGCGATGTCATAGTTTTCCTGCTGCACAATGGCTTTCAGCTCCTCCTGTTTGTTGCTTGTGCTATATGCATTGATGTAAATGCACTTCAGTTGGGCTACTGATCCCACCACTTTTGGTGGGGAGCAGCCCTAATTCACATGTGAGCATTCTCAGTTGCTTTCATGCTGCATAGATCTCCATCACCTGCTTCCACTGAAACAGCAGACCAAAGCACCTTGCTGTCACACAAACCCTAAAACATTGATGTGTTGCCCCCAGGCTTATCTCTTGTGAGTCTGGGTTTATCCCTCTCCCTCTTACAATCTAGTTTAAAGCTTTTTCAATGAGCACTGCCAACTCCTGTGCAAAAATCCTTTTCCCTCTTTGAGACAGGCACACTTCATCTGTTGCCAGCAACCCTTGTGTCATGAAACTCACCCATGATTAAAACTCCAGAAGTTCTGTCAGTGACACCAGGCTCGGAGCCAGGTATTGATCTGTTGGCTCTCCCTGTTTCTTCCACCATCATTCCCTGCAACTGGAAAGATAGAGAACACTGCTTGTGCTCCTGATCCCTTAACCAGTCCTCCCAAGGCCCTAAAGCCTCTTGATTGCCCTCAGACATCTTGTTGCAACTTCATTGCTGCCCAAAAAAATCTGAGGGCTGTACCAGGGTAGGAAGCTTTCTCTTTCCATCTTTAACCTGGGCACCAAGGAGGCACCAGATTTCCCTAAGAAGTGGGTCTAGTCTGCTTATTAGGCCTTCTGTTCCCTTCCAAAGGGTGCCGCCTATGACAATGCCCAGTCTTTTTTTCTTTATGGAAGCAGTTTTGATGCAGGACATAGGCCAACTTAACCTTGGCAACATGTTCAAGCTACATAACCCATTGTCCTCATTAGTGTTTGGTTCCACTGACAGAGCCTCTTGCCTATTATATAAGAGCACCTGGGCAGGTGGGGTAGTCACAGAGGGCACACCCCTGATGTGCCAGGCAGGAGCTCATTGGCATTACCCCCTGTCCCGTGTGTCACTGTGTTCAACCAGCTGGAGAGAGAACAAGGAATCAGTTCCCCATGTCATGTGTCCTGTCTGCCTCTCCCAGGGAAGACAGGGTGCAACTCCAGCAGTCTATCTCCCTCTTGCACTCCCTGATACTCCTCCCGGAGCTCCATCACCAAGTAGAGGAGCTCCTCTACCTGGGTGCAGCTCCCACAGGTGTGCTCACTGCTGCCACTCTGTGCTGGTGTGTGAGCTGGGCACAGTCTGCACCCTGGCACCTGGGTGATGGCATGTTCCCACCAGAGCTCTGTCTGGGCAGCTGCATCAGTCAAGGTGGGTGCAGAATTTAGGGAGACCATGGCCTTCTGCCAGGTGGAAGCCATCCCTCCAGGGTCCATCTGGCAGAGCTTTCAGAGCCCTGCCTGCGCAAATTGCCGTGCCACGTCCCTGCTGCGGGCACTGCTCGAGCTTCTGGTTCCTGGTGTGGGGGTGGACACGGTTGCCCCTGCAAAGCTAGGGCCTTGCCAGCAGCCCCCAGTGGGTCTCCCACTGCCCTGGCCTTGCCCTGCTGCCAGAGTCATCATAAAGGTCCTTCATTCAATCAGTTGTTCAAGACATATGCACCTAGAATTCTACTAAAGATCAATCGGATGGGATGGTGGGAAATTCAAAAATTACTTTTGTTATCTGATACTATATTCTACTTTTACATCCGTACGTAATTTTTGAAAACCTAGATACCAATAAACACAAGGATATTAAAAGTGTCCTTGCAAAAATCCCTTCTTCTATTACTCTACTCTAGTTACTCCAAAACAAAATAAGAATACTTTGGTTGGAGACTTAAATTTTCTCAGTGTCTAGAGCTATTGCTACCAACTCTACGCACCTAAGACTGTATTTAGCAAATAACACTCTATCCCTAAATTGTATTGCAGGGTCATATCCACTACATAGATCTGAAGAGTTAATGAATCTGTTGCCTAAGTTCTGGCAAAGTCACCAAAATTTTGGGACCCTACTTGAGTTTTGAGAACTGCTCTCTCACCCTTTGTTATGACTCGTAATTCTAACTTTCGAAATAGTGATGTGGAACGTGAATTTACCACTTAGTGAATCAACTCATACACTCAGGTTAAGTGGGATAGCTGCACTTACATTAATACAATTGCATAAATGCCACTCCACAACCACAAAGTCTTCCCCACGTCAGCCCTTAGGCACATAACCTAGCTGCTGTCCCATCATCATGATGAAAGACAGTTAATGATATATTTGGCTTGATTATTTCTGTTTTGAATCAATAGCTAGTAAATCTGGATGATGTAACGAAATTGATTCAGTGGTGTGTGTTCGTTTTCTCAACAGCATATGCATGAAGGATATAAATTTCACTATTAGACCATTAACATTTGGAAAAAGAAATCACAAATGCAACCCTGGGGGAAGGGGGGGGAGGAGAGCAAGAATTATGACTATCTCTCTATGTAAAACAAAAGTGATCTAAGAATTGCTATGAACAATTAGTAGTTGATAAAACAATAATTTGCATAAAAGGAATTATCACTGTGACAGTATTAAAGGAAAAAGAAACTTTAAGAATGGAATGCTTACTATATATTTGCCTGTGCCTCCTCTCTTGAAAAAAGTGCAGATTCACAAAAATGGTCCCAAGGAAGCGGTGGAGGGCACCAGAAAAAGATCCAGCAGTTATTTGGCTTGTTCAAGGTAAGTTGTGAATTTTTTATGCTTAACAAAAAGATGCCTGATGTGACCACTGTAATATGAGCATTTATATGCATGCTTAGAATGGGATTCTTCATGCTAAAAAGGCAAGTCTGATTGCTTGTCTGTTTGCATAAACAGTTTAAAATAGTTTAAAACCTGTTTTCAACTGGTTTTAGTTCAGAAAATCTCAATCTTCATCAAAAATATAGAAGCCAAATAAACTAGAACATTCCTTAAATAACAAAGACTTACAAATAATTATTTTCTATTTATTTTCTGACAGGAATTTGGAGCAAGATTGCTCCTCTTCTACCTGAATTTTCAATCTAAATTACTCTCATTCTACAGTACTGATCCTGCAAGACCTCTGTTCAAATAATTTACAGAAGCATAACATTTTCAACATTTGTAATCCAAAAATAATGCAGGAACTCTACTTGAATCTCTCTGTTAAGGAATATAATGGTTAGTTGTAATTCCATTGTTCAGAAGAAACTTACTAAGAATAAACTTACTAAGAATAAACTAAGAATAAACAACGGATACTTAGAAATAATTTATTTGCTCAATGTCTTTCTATTTTCAATATCTGTAGTGTCAATCCATAAATAAGACTGAATGTGCAGGGGAGAAGAGCTTTAAATACAGATTTTAAAGCTATTTTCCCTTACTGCATGGGGCTTCCCGTGTTGGGCTGGGTGCTCTCCAAAGTATTTGGAAACCCAGGCCATGATAAGAGTTTGTATTTTTCAGTCCTTAGACAATAATCCCTGTCTCCAGAACCTCAATAGCTATCTGAAATGCATCAGAACTGTTTTCAGTTCATTACTTACAAAAGGGTTTCAAGCCTTTTCCCATTAGGTAAATCGGTTGCTAGGGAATACATCTTTTGTACACAGCACTACATAAAACATCATTATTTAGTTAGCAATGCACCTAAGAGAACAATCAGCTGCCAGGAATAATACTACTTTTTTTTATAAGATGCATCAGAAGAGAGAAGAAGTAAATGCTACTTGTTTCCATTAAAAAATGCCCTTTTTATAAATGGTTGCAGAATTGTCACAACAAAGTACAGTGGTCATTTTACAGTGACCAACTGAGAAATTTGCCTTCTTGCTCCCTGAAGCAAGAAGAGAACAGAGAGCGTCCTGTCCCGCTTGGTGGCTGAGAAGCAAAGACCAAGTTATTAGAGCATCATTTAAGTGCTTATCTATGCTGGCCTTTTGCTCAGGAAAAATCTGAGCTCTTCTCGCTAAGAACTTGAACATAAGCTCAGTGATTATTTCTTCTTCATCCCTCTAAAGGACTTATTTACCTCAAACATTGTATCTCTTCACTGGGAAAGGTAAGAATACCTTCAAGGTTTGAAGCCACAATTTCAGTGTCTTAAAATTCTGCTACTGCTTGTAGGAAGGAATATACCATTTTGGATGCAAAAAATGTAGATTTATCTTATGCTTTTTGACAGGTGATCCTTGTCTTTGCAGTAAATGCATCTTTTTCACAAGCAGCCTTTATATTCATTGGCAGAGTACTGCCAGAGGAATACAGGGAAGCAGTTGAATGCCAAGCCACAACAAGTTTCAGTAAACAATTCAGGAATATAATTTATGAATAAACCAACCACTTAGCAATTAACAAAACAACACAATTTTGCCCAATTATCTCTAAAGAAATTTTTTTGGCTTTCCTTCTGTGTAACATTATTAAGCTCTCTACAACACTTTTTAGAGCAATATATACCTCTGATATCAAGCACAGGAAAAACAGGATGTACTTCAGTGTGCTCACTATGTCAACGTATGGAAAGTAGCACAAGTTCAGAGAAATGTAATTCATGTATATATGATGAATACAAATGAAAAATAGCTTCAAAATATTCCTGTATTATTTTTTTTTAGTTTTCACATTTAAATTGTTTGTAAAAAGACAAAGCATTTTTTGGAAATTCTTTCAACATTCTCTTTAACTTATCAACATGGAGAATGTGTTAAATAGTCACTTAGGGACAGTTAAACTGCAATTCTCGTGATTTTTCCTATTATCTTTTTCAATTTGCAGTATTAAAAAACTCACCGTTTTAATTGCAGACTATGTTTGTTATTTTCAAAGTCCCCAGCACAGATCACTTGACATCTGGCAATAAATTAACTGCTATCATGCTTTGGATACGAGCACATTAAGAACTATGTCAGGAAGGTGACAGTGACAAGTGCTCCTCCTTCTGGACACATGATGAGCAAGAAACGCTAGTCTATCAGTATTAACCTTCATTAAGGCCAAGAGGCAATCCTGATACCATTTCTTCTTTCTGTCCCCCTAACTACGACAGGCATTTCCAGCTATAGCTGAGTGAAGGAGGCCATGAAGAGCAGGATGTGTAGCCATAGAACCCACTTCTTCAGCAGAGGTGCTGACTGGAACTGCCACACACTGCTTGCTACCTTTCCTAGTTGATGCAAATCAGGAAAACTTCCAGGTAGACTCATACCCATATTCAAGGTTCTGGTGGGAAGTTTCCCTAAATTT
>WEIS01048465.1:7037-22523 GCA_013389965.1 Todus mexicanus
GCCGCCCGGGGCCGCGGGGCCGCGGGGCGGGCGGGGAGCGCAGGGCCGGGCAGGGCAGGGCCGGGCAGGGCCGGCCTCGCCCCGCTTTGTCTGGGGCTCCCGGGCTGTGCCCGATCCCCGGTGCCCCTTCCCTTCGCCGCCGAGCCCCCTCCGCGATCCGCCCTGCGGGGGTGCGGCAGCGAATCGTGCGGGTGTGTGCGCTGAGCATCCTCATGTTTGCAAGCAGATGGCTGAGGTGGGCGTTAGGATGCGCTTGCAATGCTAGGGAAGGGTTCGGTGCAGGGAAGACTTGGGTAACGTATTTGCTGACAGTGTGCATGCAACTTGTGTCTTGTGCCATCCTTCAGAGTGTCCAGCACAGCACAGATACCAGCTTAGAATTTACGAAGTTACGGCTTGTTATCTCAGCATTTTGGCTGGCCTGCCATAACTGGCTTTTGCAAGCTGCTTTAACCATAGTCCTTCAAAAAAAATACAGACCTGTGCGGAGTAACTATCACAAAACAGTCGTTAAGTCTTCCATGCTCTGCTTCACTAGAGGTAACTGAGTGGGCAGGGGTGAGCACAGAATAGCCTTTGTTCTTTATGCTTTCTAGCACAGTCAGAGAAGGGAAGTAATTCTCCCTGAATACCTGCCTCCAGTAGATTTTACAGTCTTCAAACTCTCTTCTTACGCCTAGTGACTTCATCAAGACTACAGATTTGGACAACATGATTTGGCATTAAAATCCCAAGAGGTTCTCTTTGATTTATTCTTTATGCTTTGCTGACTGTTAATGCCTTTTAGATTTGTCCCGTGGCCTATCCATTCAATAATGCTTTATCAGGAACTCTTGACTCTCATGGCAATCCTGTGCCAATCATGTTGCCTGTCAAGAAGGGGAAAACTTGCTTTAGTTTTGAGTAAGCTGTGTTTGACTGCCCTTGGGAGTGCATATCATCTGCAGCCCATCTGTCAGTTGATTTGGCTGTGAGCTGTCTTACCAAGGCCAGCTATGCCAACTCTCTTGTATAAGCTCTAGCACCTTCATAACAGAGGGTAGGAAGAATGTAAATCTACATATAACAGCAGAGGCCTGAAAAAAACAGACATCCCATTTTTGCAGTAGAATTTGTCCAGCTTCTGACTTTGCTGGAAGTAGTTTACATTTTGTTTGTGTTTCAGTAGATACTGGGAGTGGTGGGAGGAAAGAAGGACTACTCAATCGTAGGTGAAATCTCATGTTTACTCTGTGAACCTTTTCTTGAAGGTACTTTCAAAAGCCAGAGCTTATGAGAGCATTTTTCCATGATGTGAAGTGTTCTTTTGGAACACTCAAGATCAATTAGAGATTAGCACAGGTAATAAGCTATTTCTAAAACTTAAGGTGTCCTTGCATTGTGAACACTTGTATCCCACACTGCTATCCAGCATCCTTGAATACTAAAGTTCTTGAAACTGAAGATTATAATACTTTGCATTTCTGTGGCTCACTCTGTGTTCTGTTTTTCTTTCTCTAAATAAATTGCCACAACATAAAATACTTCCCCCTTATTTGCTTCAAAATATTTGAAGCAAGTCGTTTTGCTTTTATTTACAGTTTTTCAGTTTAAACTGTCTTGATGCACATTAAGTTAGGCTCAGATGAAGTTTCTGTAGAAAGGTGGTCCCAAGACAGGAAAAATGTGAGCAAATCCAGTTACAGTAGTAAATTATTTCATTGGACATTTTTCTTTTTTCCAGTCATTGCTTCATTGGCAACTCAGAAGAATGTGGCTTGTTGCCATTTTTAGATTAAATTTGTGTTCGGAAGCACAGTTGCACAGTCATATCCATCCGGCATGGACGTGTGGGCTGCTGCTGAAATCTGGCTCAGCCTCCTCCCTCTCGATATTAGCACTTAGCAAAATCAATTCCCAGGGCTGAATGTACAGCAGGTCCTGGCAGTTGCGTCTGTGAGGGACGTGATTGTGGTGGAGGGTGGGACTTTGTCTTTTGGCAGCAGTCTGCTGATGTGTTTTTATGACTGTAGAAGACCCCCTCAGGCTAAGGACACTTGGCTTGGACTTCCTGCCCTCAGAGGCTAGTGCTTTGTTTTTCTGAAGCTCAGAAAAAACATTGTAGATGTAAGAAAAAGAAATAAGTAATCTGTTTTATTTCTGTTTGTTTAATTGTGTTATTAATAAGAAAGAACTCTACCCAGTCTATAATGATTCTTTCCATAATGTGGAAAGCTGAATGTGTGTTAGTTGGCTTTTGGAGCTGTGTTAGTGACATTTAAAAGCTAAATAATATTTCCAGTGTGGCATTTCTCATTATGTGCAATTTTAATTGTTCAGTGAAATGGCAAAGTAGGTTTCTGTGCGACTTAAGTTTCTTCTAAAATTTACTTTTGTTGCCCTTTCTAGTCTGTCTTCTAGTCGGTTGCCTTATTATTTTATTTGTATCAGTATTATTGTATTACTAAATTGGTACCAAATGTCAAATTTATAACTTCAAAGTTTTGTAAAAGGAATCACAGAATGTTAAGGGTTGCAAGGGACCTCGAAAGATCATCTAGTCCAACCCCCCTGCCAGAGCAGGATCACCTAGATGAGGACACACAGGAATGCATTCAGGCAGGTTTTGAAAGTCTCCAGAGAAGGAGACTCCACAATCTCTCCGGGTAGCCTGTTCCAGTGCTCTGTCATCCTCATCGTGAAAGAGCTTTTCCTCATGTTTACATGAAACCTCCTGTGCTCCAACTTGCACTCTTTGCCCCTTGTCCTAACATTGGATGTCACTGAGAAGAATCAGTGCACGCTTGTCATTAAAAGGGACAAATTCGATGTTAATTGTGAAGTCGCTAGCTCAGCATTTGTTACTTCGCAGCCTGTGTGCTGTTTATCCAGTTTTCAATTTTCATTTAATTTACTGGTCAAAATACTTAGAGCAAATAGACTGTCTGTGCCTGGAAATGCAGTGATCTCTGAGGAGAGTGAAAAGCCATTCCTGAGTAGTACCCCATGTGCTGGATCTCAGAACGCTTTTTGATGGGTTGACTTGTGCGTGTTGCTTTTAATGTTAAATGTCAAGAAAAAAAGCTGTCACACTGGCATGTTTGTAGCTCTGGTTTTGCTTGAAGGAGATGGAGGAGGGGATCCAAGCACTGAATTCCTGCTTCAGTTAAGCTGGAGCAGTCCAATAGTGGCGTTTGATCGGCTTCTCTCCAGTCTGTTGTTTTCATTCTGAGAGGATGCCGGCGACAGCTGCTTGAGCCGACTAAATACCGCTTCCCACACTTGTTCACAGCCCATCCCAGCAGGTCAGGACTGCTGCTGCTGCCCAAAGAGTAAAGGGCAGAGGGGCAGCTGCATCCAAGGGCAAAAGTCCAGCTCTCTGTGGTAGGTAATGCGGCACTCACCCAGCCCCGGCGTTCTCCTTCAGCAGCCAGGAAAGCTCGCTGTGGTTGTGAGGGGATGGGTGGCTGCTTGCTGACAAAATAGCCTGCAGTCACAAACCCAGAGATTTTCCTTGCAGATGCCAAGTAGGGACTACTGTGATTAAGCGTTTAGACTCTGAGCAGTCTGGGTGTGTCCTGACAGTCTCAGAAGCTGCCTAGCATCTTCTGCTGAGAGATGAGGTCTGTGTTGCAATAGCCTTTCTTCCTGGACCCTTCATGGTGCTGATGCTGTCTGGGTCACCCCACTCTACCCCAAACAGTGCAAGCATTCCAGTTCTGGGGTTAATATGAGTAATGGGGTTGTTGAGAGCAACTGCTTATGCTTGCTCTCACAGAATTTCTGAATAAGCTAATGCCCAGCCTTATATTTCTTTCCCTTAATAGTGTATTATTTGTTTGGAAAACAAAAAATAATATTACTGTGAGCCTCCCTTTCCCTTTAGTGTTCATCTTTGTCTTGCCTCACTGGATGTTTCCTGACTTTGGCAGCCATTTTCTTAAGCTCCATTAGAGAAAGGCGCCTGCCTTTTTGAAACGCTTCAGCTTTTCTTTTTTTTTCAAAGTATCTTATCTGTCCAATAGAAGGAAAAAACCTAATTTTACAGTACTGTCCTTAAATCAACAAATTGGAAACTATTAAAAGCTTGAAATGCAAAATCCATAGTAACATATATTATTTTTTAAAAGTTGTTTGTTTCTGATAGCCATTAAAACCCAGTGATAAATATGACTTTGCACTGAACTGCTGTGTTTCACTAGGTGTACTTGCACCTTTGTCATCTAATTTTGACATTTAATATACTGTATAATAGTGGTCAATGTATTTCCTTTTTCTCAGGCAATTATGGTTTTATGCTTTGATTAATGTTTATGTTTGGGGGAAGAAATTTAAAGTAAATGCTTTACTTGAGGAAAAATCTTGATGACAAAGTTTAGACTCATAGAACCCATAGGGGAAGTGCACTATTGGAATGTTTTGCCTTTAAATGGAAGGAAGGAATATGTGTAAACAGGAATTTGAGTGTTTCTAATTAATTTATTCAGCATTTTAGAACTCACAGATTTTACACCCTTTTGTGTAGTTTTTTATAGAAGTCTCATATTTTTAACTTAAATTGCAGAAACTAGATTGATCTAGTAATGGAATTCAGTTGGTTGAATATAGTGGCAAGATGAATGTATTTTACCTGTACACACACATGATGTGATTATTATCAAAAGCAGTTGTTGCACGTCAGTAAAATCTACTCCCAGGAGTACGTTAAACTGTTGACTGGAGGGAGTCTGGAGTGGGCTTACTCTTTAAAGAAATTCTAGGAGCAGGGAGAAAACCGGGAATCAATATATTATAACTAAAGTCTGTTATCAGAATTGGTTTTGCCACATGATTTTATTGTTAGCTAAGTAATGTTTTGATAAGCAAGCAGACTTAGATTGGGGTTGCTCTGTCCAGTTCCATTTGGGTAGTAGAGTATGTAAGTCCAGAATTGCTGTAGGGGGGTCACTGGTGCAAAGCAGTTGTGGTTTAAGGCTGTTGCAGAAGGTTCATCACCACCTGACTGCCTGCTCAGTCATCACAGGGCTTGTAGCCTAATACAGCAGAACAGCGAGTTTGTGATGCCAGAGCAAAACTGAGTGACACGCAGGTAGATTCTGCAGGTCGTGTGTTTTCTAGTGACTTTGATTGATCTTAAAGCTTGTTAATAGAACACCAGATAATGTATCTGGAAGTTACATCAATCAAATATGCTGCTTATTGGCCTCTGGATTTGTTGTGTTTCCATATGCATTACAGGGAAAGCTCTGATAGATTTTTTCCTGATGGTCATCATGACTGAGTGCCTCTGAAGTGCCTGGACATTAACATTCACTGTATGGGAAGAAATGGGGGGAATTGGAGGTCTGCATGCAGTTGCAGGGCTAGGGTCATATTAGGATCATGCATAGGTGGTAGGACAGCTCACAGACCTGCAGTCTTGAGGTGGATGAATACAGGCTCTGCAGGAAGAACCAGCTGGACAGCAAGCGGCGAAGTTGCCTTTTATGTGAGGGAACACCGAGAATGCCTGGAGCTTTGCTGTGAAGCCACCTGGGAGCGTATGGATCAGGGTTAGCAGGCAGACCAGTGTGGGAAATGTTGTGTCTGTTACAAGCCACCTGATGAGGAAGAGGCCTCCTTCAGATAAGTGGAAGGAGCGTTGTGTTCACAGGTGGTCCTGGTCCTTTTGAGAGACTTAAACCACCTGCTCCCTGATGGAGGGACAAATCAGTGAGGCACAAGAAATCTAGGAGTCTTAAGCTGGTGACAAATTCCTGACCCAGATGATCGAGGAGCCGAGAGGACGAGACACATCTGCTGAACTTCATGCCTACAAACATGTGAGATGTGAAGGTCAGGGGTAGCTTTACCTGTAGTGACCGTGGGATGATTGAATTCAGGATCCTGAGAAGAGGGAGCTGGGCAAATAGCAGGACCTCAGCCCTGGTTTTCAGGAGAGCAGGTTTTGACTTGTTCAGGGATCTGCTTGGAAGAATCCCATGAAATATGACTCTAGAGAGGAGTCAAGGAGAGCTGGTTATTTTTAAGGATGTGTAGTGTGACACTGGCATGTCTTTACATTAAATGTTATGTTTCATATGTGGAAGGGAGGAAAGAAGGACAAACCATTAGAGAAAAGAGTATACACAGATGCAAGTAGCGTGTGTACTACTATTTCAACCATGCTTGATTACATGCAATTCATTTCTCAGTTACAAAAAACCTCTCCTTTGCAGAATGTTTCTCCAAGTTTTCACTTTGAGGCAGTGGGACTCTCCTTGATGTGTTCTTTCAAGGAAGTAACACCATACTCAGGTTCAATGCAGTAACAGTAATTTTGATGAATATAATGCACTTGCGTTGTCAGAGTGACGAGCTGATACAGAAACATGCAAGGGAACTATTAAAATGTTACTCAGGTTTTCGGCTTAAAGGAATGTAAGTTATTCTGCTTTTTGTTATCTTTTGGAAGCAGAAGTGGCAAGTTTATACAAGATTAGACTGCACTGTCAATACAGAGAAGTCATGAGGCTTTAATCCAAAATTAGGAGTAGATAGATACAAGTAGATTGATTTGCTGTTTGTTATACAGTTGTGAATAAACCAATTGCATAAGAATTTTGAAGTGCACAAATGGTTGAACACTAGGAGACAAGGCTTTCTGTGGTTACCTCTTCTTGCCTCTAACTCTTCCTGCAAACTGCTGAATAGCACAGGTCAGGAGGGATTTGCTTGGGGTAAATCATGCACGTTGTCAGTTGTCAAGCAGATTTTATTGAAGCATGGCCTGTTGTTACGCACTACAGTGCATTTGTCTTTCATTTGCATTTCAGAACTCCTTCTGGCAACAAAGGAAAACTTGAAAAACTTACACCATTACCAGGATACATTTTTCTACTTTTGTACATTCATCTTTTCATTATTTTATTTCATAGAATCATCTAGGTTGGAAAAGACCTTCAAGATCAAGTCCAAGCATTAGCCCTACTCTACATGTCCACTGCTAAGTCGTGGCCCTAAGCACCATATGTGCGTGACTTTTAAACACGACTAGGGATGGTGACTCAACCACTTCCCTGGGCAGCCTGTTCTAATGCTTGACAATCCTTTCGATGACAAAATTCTTCCTCATGTCCAACCTAAACCTCCTTGGCACAGCTTGAGGCCATTTCCTCTTTGTCTATCACTTGTTACTTTAGAGAAGAGACCAGCACCTACCTCGATACAGCCTCCTTTCAAGTAGTTTTAGAGAGTGAGGAAGGTCTCATCTCAGCCTCCCTTTCTTCAGACTAAATAGTCCTAGTTGCCTTACCTGCTACTCATAAGACTTTTTCTCTAGACCCTTCACCAGCTTAGTTGCCCTTCTCAGGACCTGCTCCAGCACCTTGAAATCTGTTTTGTACTGAGGTTGCAAGACTGAGCCTGGTTTTCAAGCTGTGGACTCACCAGTGTTGAATATAGGGAGACAATCACTTCCCTAGTCCTGCTTGGCACACTGTTTCTGATACAGTCCAGGATGCCATTGGCCTTTTTGGCCACCTGGGCACACTGCTGGCTCATTTTCAGTCAGCTGTCCCTTTCTGTCCAGCAGCTTTCCAGCCACTCTTCCCCGAGCTTGTAGTGTTGCATGGATTTGTTGTGGCCCAAATTCAAGACTTGGCTCTTGACTGTGTTGAACCTCATGTCATTGGTCTTGGCTAATCAACCCAGCCTTTCTAGATTTCTCTGTAGAGCCTTACTACCTTCAAGCAGGTCAACACACCTGCCTACCTTAGTGTCTTCTGTGGACTTTCTGAGGGTGCCCGCGGTCTCCTCATCCAGACCATTGGTAAAGTTATTAAACAGAACTGGCCCCAGTACTGAGCCCTGGGGGACACCACTTGTGACTGGCCACCAACTGGGCTTTGTTCACCACCACTCTTGGGCCTGACCACCTAGCCACTGTTTTACCCTGCAGAGCGTACGCCTATCCAAGCCATGAGCAGCCAGTTTCTCCAGGCGAATGCTGTGGGAAACTGTCAAAGGCTTCACTCAAGTCCAGACAAACAACATCCACAGGCTTTCCCTCATCCACTATGCAGGTCATCATATCATAGAAGGAGATCAGGTTATTCTAGCAGGCCTTGCCATTCATAACCCTGTGCTGACTAGGCCTGATTGCCTGGTTGTCATTAGTCTTTTCAGGCTGTTATTAGTTAATGTGTCAATTCAAAAATAGAACCTGGTCAGTACTGATCAGTGGAGACACATCGGAGACTGACAATCTCTGAAGAACTGGATGCTGTGGCTTGATGATACAGATTTCAATTCATGTGGGGAACACTGTGGGGTTTTTTGTACCTGAAGTATATGGAACTCTTAAGTAGAAAATAGCTTACTTTTGGAGTTGAGTGGGGAGTTGTGCTAAAAGCAATAAATACGATTTTGGAGAAGAATTTGTCAAGCACTTTTCAAGTAATAATTTCAAACAGTTGTAGGTACGTAGACTACAGACTGGAAATCGTACCAGAGTGTTTCTACAAGTTTGAGTTCAGTGAGGCTTGATGGTTCTGATTATCACAGTTGTCTGCCCAAGTCCTTTAGTACTGTTGCTGTTGCAGACAAAGAAAAGGTTTTGAAGGGCAGTCAGACAGATTTTACAACATGACAAAATACTGTTATTAAGTGCAGGCTTGTTTCTTCGAAGTGTTCTGTGCTTTATATCTTAAGAACAGATGCAATCTGGGGTATACAAGGCTCTCCAAAAAAGAAAACTGTACTAAAGCTTCAATTAATAGCTGTTCAGCAATACTGGAGATTTCTCCTTCCTCTAGATGTGGAGTCTATTTACATAACTGCTCAATTTGTAAACATGAAATCAAGAGCTAGCACTGCGCTTTTGACTGTGGCAGATCGAACTTGTATATATTGATGGGTCTGCATGTACTGAGAAGGATAAATCTGGGAACTGGCAGCTTGCACTTTCCACTGTAAAGGAATTGTTGTGTTTGAGCAGGAGAGAAGAGAAAGAAAAAACACAGTTGTCCCCTGGAAATCTAGGTTTCGAGGAATTCTAAGCTCATCTGTAAGTATTGAAAGCACTGTGCTCCATCGGAGAGACTGGCTGTACCCAGTCAGTCAATTTTATAGCTAAACGCCAACTTCAAGATTAGAAAGTATGGATAACTAGACTGTGACCATCTTCAAAAGTAATGTGTGCAGTAACTTACATGCAGGTAACAAAAGAAGCATTTGAAAGGTGGTTGTACTTGCGAAGTAGATGGAGGAGAGGAGCTTGGACAGGAACAGTTTAGAAACACAAGTGGTAAGGTTATTATAGTGCTGCTAATAAAACTTCCAGTCTAGGTGTTTAATTCAGGTACCCATCATCTTACTAGGTTGTGTTTTAATTTGAGACCTGGTCTCAGGCAAACAGTAGGAGAATAGGCTATAAAGCTGTATATCAGTCACAGTTTTAGCATCACTTCAGCTGAAATACTATTTCTTTCTTCGGTATTCACATAACCATTTCGAACATACTTCTCTTTTCCTTAAATGTGTTTAGATAAGATAAATAGTAATAATTATGCCTGTCCTTTTCCAAGGTAACTATATTCATTCATGTTTAATAGAAGCATGTAAACTGCTGGTGATTAGTGGTGTTAAAGATGGTAAACGGAAAAAGAAGATCTTGGTTCTTCCATGGTTGTATAATCAAAATGATGATTATTGTTGTTAGACTTAAAGATGATTGAAGGAAACTGCCATAACATAATTTTGCTACCATTTTCTATTCTGATTCTCTGTTTCTTCATTTGTCTTCTGTTTCTTTTTTGCCCACCTCCCCTCCAGTGCATCCCAATTTAACAACCCATTCTGTTAACTTTTGTCAGGACAATAATTCAGTCCATGACTGACTGCATTAGATATCATGCATTAAAGCCTTTTAAAAAAACCCCTACAAAACAAAGCAAAGAAAACCAAACAAAACCCAAAACAACTCCCAAACCAACTCTTTTTCAACTTTCATGATTTTATTCCCATGTTTTATTTTTAAATTAGCAGATTTTGTGTTGGTGACATTGCCAACCCTTTTATAAGGAAAGACTTGTTGGCTCCTCAAGAGAAACCTTAAGGTTTTGTGGTTTTGTTTTGTTGGAGTTAGTTTGTTTGTTAATTTAAAGGCGAGGGAAATCATAGGAATGATTAAGTAATTGAAGGGGTAAGTGTGGAAATCTAAGAGACTGTAGGCTTCCCACTTTCAACAAAACTTAGGAAATTTTCTCCTTTTTTTTAAGTAACTACCTTTTTTGTTCTGGGTCAGTGATTTTTTTATTACGAGGAAGGAGGAGCTGTTGGAAGTAGCAGTAGCTCTTTGGCCAATGTGACTGAGCACTTGCCAGCAGCAAAGGAGGGTAGGAATGCTGTGTAGAAATCCAGCTCTGTAACTGTAGCTGCAGTGGGTGCTAATTGACATTCCTTATGCACTGGTATGTCCTATGTAAATACTGCTTGGTCAGATGAGCATCTATCAAGCCTACTTCTTTTAATGGTGAATTTAAACACAAGCATAAATTCCAGAGTTCAGTGAACAGAAGAAAATGATGGAAAATGCAGCTTTTCTTTCACTGAGACAGATATTTGAGGGAATTCCTTTGGTCACATCCTTAATCATACACAATACACCTAATTTCAAGATTAGTAATTCTGATTTATTTCAGTTAATATATTGAAGACACATTGTCTTTTGTATTTCTATGAAGTGCCTCTCGCTTTTTTCTGCAAAGCTGAGTTTTGTATTAGAATAATGTGATAAAAGGAAGTTACCCTCCTTAGCAGAAGTGAGTTTGCAGTGATGTCTATTAGTGTTAAGTGTGCCGAGAACACTGAAAAATGAAGTAATGAAACAAACCTGTGTGCACCTTGTATTTTTGAGAGGGAGAATTGAGAAAATCTTAGTCATTGCTGCTTACCCTTGAGGAAAATGGTGAGGGCAGGTTCCAGCTGTCTAATCTATGTATGACCAGTGTGCACATTAACATTTGTGATTGATGTTTGTCATGGTTTAACCCCAGTCAACAACAAAGCCTCACCCAGCCCTCGCTCACTTCCCCCCTGGTGCGATGAGGGAGAGAGTCAGAAGTGTAAAAGTAAGAAAATGTGTGGGTTGAGATACGGACAGTTCAATAAGTCAACCAAAAGCAGCACACACAAGCAAAGCAAAACAAGGAATTCAGTCACTATTTCCCACGGACAGGCAGGTGTTCAGCCATCTCCAGAAAGCAGGGCACTGTCATGTATAGTGGTTACTTGGGAAGACAAACATTGTAACTAAGAAGGCCCTCCTCCTTTCACGAGTTTTTATTGCTGAGCATGATGTCACATGGGATATCCTTTAAGTTAGCTGGGATCAGCTGTCTCAGTTGCGTCCCCTCGCAGTATCGCTGGTGGGGCAGTGCTAGGAGCAGAAAGGCCTTGACGCTGTGCAAGTCTTGCTCAGCAATAACTGAAACATCCCTGTATTACCGATGCTGTTTCCAGCACAAATCCAAAACACTGCCCATACCAGCTACTAGGATGAAAATAAACTCTGTCCCAGCCCAAACCAGCACAATGTTATTCTCAGGCTTGTGGATTCTCAGGCTTCTGGATGTGCTCAAGAAGAGGCTGGATGATGTGCTCAGGGACAAGATGTAGATGATTAGATGATGAGATGATATTGGGTAATAGGTTGGTGATAGGTTAGGTAACAGGTTACAGGTTGGACTTGATGATCTCTACAGTCTTTTCCAACCTTGTTAATTCTATGATTCTATGATTTAAGAAAACGGGCTTATGGAAAAATTTTCAGTCATGACTGTTTATTTAAAATAGAGATTGAAAGAACACAGTTAACAATAAAAAGTAAATTCCGAGTAAATATTCATATGCAAGAATAGAAGAAAAACTAGATTAATTTGCACATTTTTAATCTTTCCAACTTCCCCCTACCTATGTACATCTAAACACATGTAAATGATGCAAAGGATGATTATGACAGCTGTAAAACTCAATTACTGTCAATACAGTCCTGCTATGCTGTGACATGGGCCTATGTATGTCCACATGGAAATGGTAGATAATTAAAGATACGAACATAAATATTTTAACTACAGAACACTTTTCATATGATTTATCATTCTTAAACTGGATTATGCTCTGTAGTATATTCATACAATTAATACATTGTGCATGGTTACATATTGATGATGAATTTCATTAAAGTAATTGAAAAAAGCATGAGTAGACTTAATAGTTGAGTATTGGTACTAGAAATCTCATTCAGTTTTAATCTTTGCATTTGGAAAAAAAAGTTTTCAGTGGGAACCATGGCAGCCTGAATCTGCATTTGTTTACCGTGAAAGACTTTGTTAAATTACCAGTTTTCTTTAGGACTGGTGCTACAGCTAATTGACAAGTATGTATGTTTAGATGGAAAATTATTTTCCCCTGGAGAGCTGGGAATGAAAACTGATGAAATCATCGAATGTTGCTGTGTTCATAACTTTCTTAGTTTAAGCCACTAGTTTGCCTAAAATACAAGTCAGTTCGAAGTGATTTTGTTTAAACTTTTTATAAATGCAGGAGCTTTATTGTCTGCAAGAGTCAGGCTGAATACAGAGAAAGCAATTTCTAAGTCTCAAATATAATCCAAATTTACTGCCTGTTTATTGATGTATATGTGATATAAAAATATCCCTGGTACCTCTCTGATACAGTGCTTAATATAATAGATATCTGCTATTGGGGAACCCTGTGGAATTTTTTGTCTGCCGTGACTCCATTGCATAATGCATACTAGATGAATGTATTTGCCTGCAGAGGCTTGGGTGCTTTGATTTGTTGCTCTTTTATCTGATTCTTGTATGTTAAGTGTACCGTTTACTTTTTTGTTGCCAGTGCTTGAATAACAACATCAGAAATGCTTTTTGTAAACTGTCAGTAATAATCTGAATAAAATATATAGCATTAAAGATTTTTTTTTTCTTTAGAAGAGAAAACAGAATAGTTTAACTTAGTAGAGTGGGAAAAAAATAGATGATGGGATGTGACGTAACAGGTGATTCTCTTCCAAAGACACAGAAATACCCACTAAATATCATTATTCTTGGTGTATGTTTGGGCCGTCAGTGTGACTTAGAGTGAATCTGTCAGTCGCATGTTGATGTACAGGTGCTTTTTTAAAGGTGCAGAATTTTGTATTGGAAATTATCCGAATTGATGGTGACATTTTACTGGCTCTGACTGCGTCCAAAAATACATAAGGACTTGGGTATCATCTCTTATTTTCTGCATAGTCTCTGTACGGTTCAAAGAGTGTAGATTTTTACAGGAACAACTGTTACTATTACGAAGTATGAGCTTAGCAATCTAGGAAGAAATTTGTGTCATGAATTAAACAAATTTTCTGTAGAAGTATGTTTGTTTGTTGTCTTTTTTTTTTTTAAGGTGAGGTTACAGTGCAGACTGGAGATCTGTTGCCATGTAGGATTTGTGGAAGGACTTTCTTTCCAGCAGCACTGGTAAGTGGTGTGAGCACTGTTGGCCTTTAAATACGTGAAGTTATTATGAAATCTAAGCAGTGATCATTATAGCTAAATAAAGGCGATCTAGATGCTAGGTTTTGGTGGAGTTTTTGTGTTGGTTTTATTTTTCCAAGTAATTATCAATTTCAGTTATCTCAGTTTTGAAGTTCCTTAGAAAGAGATTAATTTTTATTTCTGCATCCAGTCTCTTTCTGAAAATAAATACTTCTAGAAGCATCTTCTAGGGTCACAGAATCATTCCTTGCCTCTGCAGAGGTAAGCCCTAGCCTTATGCAGTCTCAGCTAGCAAATGAAGTTTTTTGTTAGCCATCTTCGAAATACTCTATTCTGCAGTCTTAGTAGAAATTGGTCTATCCTTAAATATGGATTTTAGACACTTCCGATTTGTCTCGTGTGGTGGGTTAACCTTGGCTAAGCACCTGGTAACCACCAAGTTGCTGTATCACTCCCTCCCACTACACACACACCTCCCTCAACATGACAAAGGGGAAGAGAATGAGGTGGAATCAACCCATGGGTTACGATAAAGGCAGTTTAATAAGTGAAAAAAGGAAGCGAGGTCATGCCCACGAAGCAAAGAATAGATTTTAGTCTCTACTTCCCATAGCAGGCAATGTTCGACCTCTCCCAGGAAGCAGGGCTCCGATACATGTAGTGGTTGCTTGGTGGACAAACATCTTCTGCCACGGATGCTCCCTCTCCTCCCCTTTTCCTCCAGCTTTTATTCCTGAGCTGACATCGTATGGTATGGAATACCTCTTCAGACAATTTGGATCAGCTGTCCTGACTGTGTCCCCTCCACGGATCTTGTCCACCCCAGCCCCCTGGTGCTGTGCCAGGCCTGCTCAGCAGTCACAACACTGATGCCTTATCAAGCTATGGGGACACTAACTCCATCCCAACCAAACCCAATACGTCTTGCCACTCAATGCAAATGCTGCCTACCTACCATAAATTTTTTTATTTGCAAGGAGCAAGTATAGATGCCCAAGTTTTTGTGCCCATGTATATTCATTTGTGGATTCCTGTAGTTCCATTTTAAAAGTAATGGCTGGCATAAATGTTTGAATGAAAGCAGTGTGATCTTATTCATCAAGAGCTGAGCATTGTTTGCTGATTGACATATTGAGGAAGAGGGTAATAACATGTTATTAAGTTACATTTTCAAAACTAAATTCCATATACTCTTTTTTTATTCTGCTTGTAGAAAAAGCATGGACCCATTTGCCAAAAAACTTCTGCCAAGAAAAGGAAGACATTTGATTCCAGCCGACAGAGAGCAGAAGGAACCGACATTCCCACAGTAAAACCTCTAAAGCCACGGGTATGTTGTAATTTACTCTCATTATGAATATTTTAGGCAAACTGTGTGTTCAGTATAATAAGGCTTATTTCTGCTGGCAATTCATGATAATGAGATCAACTAGGATCTGCAAGAAATCCAACTATAATGTTGTATACTAAAATAAGGCACATAGCTTGAAGTAAGAGCTTCTAACATATAAAGCTCTTTTTTGGCTTTCTTAGCCAGAACCACCCAAAAAACCTTCCAACTGGAGACGAAAGCATGAGGAATTTATAGCAACTATACGAGCAGCCAAAGGACTTAATCTTAAAGATGGTGGAAAACTCCCTCCACCACCTCCGCCATCATATGACCCTGGTAAGTAAAACAACTGAGTTCTTTACAGATTTTTTTTTTTAACTTAATTTGTAGACATTTGAATTGGAAAGGGATTTGTTGGAATACAGCATTTGCAAGTTCTTGAATATGACTATCTGTTTATCCCTGTGCAAGATGCTGCTTTGTGACCGTGGGTCTGCCTGGCTAGCATCCTGACTTTGTTTTTAATGTATCGAAAGGTAACTGTGGCCAGCTTACAGCTTACTACCATGCTGGGAAACATAGGCTGGACAAATTGTTTCATCACCATTTTTCTGTCCACAGCAGTGGAACCTA
>WEIS01048469.1:0-22790 GCA_013389965.1 Todus mexicanus
AACAAACCAAACAAAAACCAAAACAGAAACAAACAGCAGTAAATGTTTTGTTAGAAAGAGCCAGGGATAACTGTCAGATAAAAACGTTATATACTCAGCTTAAATTTTCAATTCTCTTATCTGCCAGCTGAATGTGCTTTGGAGGTCATTTCACTGAGGCTCTGCCTCAGCTTCCCATCTGGAAAATATCAATTTCTTTTTTAATATATTTTGAAGTCTATTAAAGAAACAGTGTAATAACAGATTTAGTTGCTGTTCTCAATGAACCCAAACCTAAAGAGGACATATAAACTGCTTGGCAAGAACAGTATTAGAGCATTTTTCCAATGACTTGCTGTTAGGAAGTACAGTGTATAGGGGGTTTTGTACTATTGAAGTATCATGACTAAATTCACAGATCCCTACTGTTATTATCAGTCAGATGCTATGAGTAAAAAGAAGTGCCTATATACAGCTCTCAGAAGCAGAACTCTTTATTTTTCCCTTTTCTGACACAGTGGATTTCACAGAGTGTATTCCCAAAGTACAGGTTCACAAGGGGCGCCCATTTCAGGCTTGCTGACATGATTTAGTTGTAAGGTTGGAAATATAAAAAAATAATCTGTCCTTACAAATGGGGACATATTCTAGCTTTTCTTACTTCTAATTTATCATCTCCAACTACCAACAAATATATCTGAGTTCAGATCCTAGCCCCAGGGAAACCAATGTCAGATCTTTTATTGACATTAATAGACCATCATGAGTCACTGGAAATAGTCAAAATATGTCAGTCAATCTCTCTCACTGATTCAGAATTGTCAAGGGCTTATTCCAGTTTCTATCAACTTAAGGTTCAAACATACAATTGCCTTAAATTTTTCTCCTTCAGTGCTAATGTTTTTTTGTAGCACTTTCAGAATATTTTTTTTTTTTAATTATTTTGGACAGTTCTTACCTGTTCAAAGATGCTTTTTTTAATTTACATTCTGTGAATACCTTAATTAAAATGTTACGCTGTTTCACCCGTGTCAGAAATACTACAGGTTTAAAGTAGAAACAATTCTAAGTGGAGACTTAATTCTTATTCACACAAGTGACATGAAACCTTCATTCATTCAGTATATCAACACAAAGAGGACACTCATGTTGTTTTGTTCTGTGAAATATTTTCTTATTCCTCCCTGTTTCTGGCATACTACTGTTGGCATTGCTAACATGCAAAAATTGAAGTATGCAATTTTTTTTCAATATACAAATATCTGGGTGCAGATGTTTAGCTCTACTCCCTGAATAGTAGTCTGTCATACCAAAGAGGGGATTACAGTTTGAGCTGACCATTGTTTTACCGATTGAACCATATAAATGCATCATTTCAAAATGCTAGCAAGTATCCAGTGCTATCAGAAAGGAATCTCAAACACCAAATTAAAAAAATTCTTGGAAACAAAACTAGCAAAAATCTACAGACCCTTCTCCTATAAATAGATTCACATAGCTAAGAATGCATGTCGCTGCTTTCAAAAAAAATTATGCACAAAGTGATCTAGGCTGCAAGGAACAAATAGGAGAAACTGCTTTATGAATGCATAAGGAACAAATTCCACCTTTGTTCACATGGGTAGCAGGAAGCAGAGCTTTAGCTCTGCACTCTTTTCTTTTTTAAGCATAATTGAATATGCTATGTATTTCCACTGTGCCTAAGTATGGAGCTAAAAAACAGTACTACTTCTGCATACAGAAAAGCTCCTGGGTGTATTAGTACTTCCATATCATTGCACTTGAACTCTCCTTATTTCACTGAAGTAAAAGCCTGTTTCTATCAGGCAAGAATGAGGTTTATGGGTTTTTTTAATTTTTTTCAAATTAAGATTCATTTGCTCCACCCAACACCTAAAAGAAATCATGAGAAAATAAGGTTCATCTTCCTTCTAACATTTACTCATTTGCAAATTAGTAATACAATTCTGAGGATGTTCATCTTTATATATATAGAATCATAGAACAGAAGGGAATAGATTGGAAGGGAACACAAGGATTATTTGGTCCAACCTTTCCTGGCAAAAGCACGCTCTAGATAAGATGGCTCAGCATCCTGTCCAGATGAATCTTAAAATTATACAATGTTCAGGAAGTCATCATTTCCCTGGGGAGATTATTCCAATGTCTAATTGTTCTCATCATGAAAAGCTTTCCTCTTGTGTCCAATCAGAATCTCCCCAGGAGTAACTTGTACCCATTACCCCTTGTCTTTCCCATGTGACTCCTTGTAAAAAGGGATTTTCCTCCTCCTTGGGAGCCATCCCTTAAATACTGGAATATGGTGATGAGGTCTCCCCTAAGTTTTCTTTTTTCAAGCCTGAACAAACCCAGTTCTCTCAGGCTCTCCTCAGATGGCATCTTCCCAGTCCTTTGACCATTCATGTGTCTCTTCTCTGGACCTTCTCCAGCATGTCCACATCTTTTTTGTATAGCAGGGACCAGAACTGAACACCATATTCCATTTGTGACCTGCCAAGCACTGAGCAGAGTGGGATGATGATCTCTCTATTTCTACTGGTGATGCCCTTTTTGATGCAACCCAGTATCCTGTTAGTTTGCTTTGCTGCTGCAGCACACTGTTTATCGAGATTGCTGTCCACCAGGACCCCCAGGTCCCTTTCCAAAGAGCTGCTCCCCAGGTGGGCAGATCTCAGCCTGTGCTGCAATCTTGGATTATGTTTTCCCAGGTGCAAGACCTTACACTTGTCCATGTTGAACTTCATCAGGTTGTTCTTAGCCCAGTCTTCCAGCCTCTCCAGATCTTCCTGCAGGGTGGTTCTCCCTTCCAAAGTGTCCACTTCCCCACTCAGTTTGGTATCATCAGCAAGCTTCATCAGGGTGCACTTAATCCCATCATCCAGATCACTTATGAAGATATTAAACAGCATTGGGCCCAATTCTGATCCCTGGGGTACCCCAATTCTGACAGGTTGCCAGTTTGAAAAGGAGCTACTTAGCACCACCCTCTGGGTGCGGCCTGTCAGCCAGTTCTCCGCTCACCACACAGACCGCTTGTCTAGACCACTAGACATCAATTTCTCTAGGAGGAGTCTGCAGGGAAACATATCAAAAGCTTTTGGAGAAAATGGTCTTTCAACAAATGTCTGGGTAGTTGAAGTAACCTGCAAGAATCAGGTTCTGTTGACCCGAAGCTTGCTTAAGTGACCCAAATATTGCTCTGCTGACCTTATCATCCTGATTTGGAGGTCGGAAGCAGATGCCTACCATAAGATCCTCGTTGAAGATGACCCCTCTAACCCTGTCCGTAGGCATTTGATAGGGCTTCTACAATTGTCATAGGTGAATTCTATACAAAGTTCTCTAACAAAGAGAGCGATTCCTCCACATGTTCTACACTGCCTATTTTTACAAAACAGTCTGTAGCCATCCATCATGATCCTCCAATCATGTGTGGTGTCTTACCATGTTTCAGTTATGATATCATAACTTTGACTGGGTGTGAAGCTCCCACTTGGCCTGGCTTATCCCCCAGGTAGTTGCAATGGCGTGGGCATTGCCACTTTGGACCTCAGAGTCCTTCAGCTATTTAAAGCCTACCTCAGCAAGTTAGCCAGCCTCCTGCTAAAGATTCACTTGCCTCTTCTAGACAGGTAGATCCCATCCCTCCCTACCAGGCTGCATTCATTGAAGAATGCCCCATTGTCATAAAACCCAAAAACCTCATGACAGCAACAGCCATGAAGCCAGAAGTTGATCTGCATTACATATCTATTTCTGGTTGCACCATTTCCTCTAACTGGCAAAATGGAAGAAAAAGTAACTTGTGCACCAGCATTATTTGTCCTGCACCCCTGAGGCTCTGTAGGCTTCCTTGTTTCTGCTCAGGTTCCAATTTGCAGTGTTATTCATACCCACATGAAGGAGCAGCAGTATGTAGTATTATGTTCTCTTAACAAGTTTTGGTACCCTCTCAGTAACATCTTGGACCTTAGCTCCCAGAAGGCAGCGTACCTTTTGTGAGTCCCTGTCAGGCCAGCAGATGGGCATCTCAATATCCCTCAATGGAGAGCCACCCACTATGAGCACTCGTCATTTCTTTTTGCAATATCCACTGCATGCCGCTGGTAGAGTTTCGCCTTGCACACCTTGCTTGTGGGTGTCTACACCTGTTAAAGCTTTGTATCTTGTTTTGGTTATAACACTGGTGGATGGGCACTGAAGCAGAGACCTGTTTTTGTGGGTCACCAAGGTCTGAGGTGTCTCATTCTCTTTGGTGTCTGCCACAGGAGTATGGTTCTGAAATCACTTATCTCACCCCCTCTAATATTGCTCAGCCTCTTAACTGTTTCCTGCAACTCGGCCACGTGACACAACAGATCACCAACCTGTGCACATCTTTTGCAGGTACTTACCTCTTCTCCAGGAGAAGGTTCAGAGCACTCTTTGCAACCTACCGCCTCTACTGACCTCTCCTTCCTTAGCAGTGCTTTCTGGGGGGAAGCTTCTGACACCTCAGAGGCTTTCTCTATAGAAACGCTGGGTTTATCTGTGAGACCCCACCATTATGACACAGACTTCTCAAGCTGGTGGGGAGACGACACCCTTCCCCTTGCTCCCCAGCACAAACTGTCACACTGAGCCCCAGTCTCTGGGGCTCCCCGGGCCACTGGTTCCCTGTGCAAGGTGGTGATGGTTGCCTTGGCACTGCCTGGGCCTCACCAGCAGCCCCATAGTGCTGATGCTCCTGGCAGGTCTCTTGGTGCCCTGGNGACGTCGTGTAGGAACATCTGGTTTGAAAAGAAGAAAGTTTAAGCATAAGCAGTTATGAAGTTTTTCACTATATGGTCAAAGCACCATTAACATGTTTTTCTTTAGATTTAGGGTTTATATTTCTAATGAACTTATATGAGATATAGATGTTCAGGATAAGTAGTTCAACAGGCAGTAGGGAACTCAGTCCTTTAGGAATGGGGAGCTTTTGAATCTATCATGTCCATCCGAAAGAATGACTGCAGGAGTTTGTGTCACACTGACTTCAGTGCCTCCGGCCCACAGCCTCTTCAAACTAGTTCCTTCTCAAAACTGTGCTCCCTACATGTATTCTAGAGTGGGGGAAAAAAAAAAAAAGAGTGACACAAATGTCAGGCAATGCATTGTGAGAAACCAAACTGTAATTTCTTCATCCTTTCCAAACATAAAAAGGACTGATGCAGTCTCTTGTTAATCCAAGACTAGAGGAATTGAAGCCTGATTATTTTATAAAATAAGATTTTTTTAAAGTATTTAAAAAAACCCAGAAGTTGCTGTACAGTTTATCAGCATGAGCAGGAATATTTTCCTTTTAATTAGCACTTCTGGAGAGATGAATAGAGCAAAGCATCCACAGGAACATGGTTATCAAACTGCACACTAGAAATGAAGCATCTGCCTGAGCTTAGGAGTTTATGATGTGGCTGAACTTGGTGACAGAAGAATTCTGTAAGCAACAGATATTCACATTTTGAGTTAAATATTCTGGTATAACCACGCCTGATGTTGGGATAACAAGTCGTGTGTGGAGTACGGAAGAGAAGACCGGAAGGTTCAACTTTTGTCTCACAGTGCAGAGCACCAAGCCCAGCTGTTTCTCAGATCTCTGTTCTTGGCTCAGTTATTATTTCAACAGAAGCAAATTTGGCTCTATTTACAGAGTGTTAAAAAAAATAATTTCACTGAGGAAAAAAAATTGAAGCTAAATAATACTTTGTCCCTGACATTTCTAGATGAGCACAGCTACTGTCTCAAGCTGGCTATTCCTGCAAACACCTGCACTCTGCTGTGAGACTGCTCCCTGTTGACATAAATAACACTGTTTCCCAGCATGTCCTAACTTTGTTCCATCTTCTGTGCTTTCAAAAGTTGAAGCTGAATTCCTACAAATCTGAATATTACCACACAATGTTGTCTGTAAAGTGTATAGGATACCTTTTCTATGAAAGAAACTAGCATACTGGGAAGCTGATCTACTGAACCATGAAAAAGCCGTTGGGAAGAATATTCCCTGTTGATGGAGATACCTGTAACACCATGGAAACAGTTCTCTCTCACTGCTATGCCAAGTGATGAAAACAGTTTAAAAAACTGTGTCTAAGCTGTGGGTCCTGAAGCTTTCCTGTCTGCTGGAGTTTGGCACCTTTACCAGATGTATCACAAACAAAGGCTTGTGAAAAAATAAAAGGATGAGCAGGTAATGGTATATAGAAAAGAGGCACAAGGACGAAAGACAGCAGCTGGAACAGAGAGAAAACATAGTGGACAAACCTGAATAAGTATATTATTTTTTTTAAATAACATCACAGTTAATCATGGAAACTTGTTGTTTCTTTTTATCTCTGACTTTGGGAAAACAGTACAATCTTGCTTCTCCTTCTCCTCCATCTAAACAGCAGAACAAATTCCCGTAGTCTCAAAACATCTGACACTCCATATGTCTTCAATGTACTCATATAACTCTCTGCTAAAATTAAATGTAATAAGAAAAAGCTAACAAAAATTGAGATGTGTTTTTAAAAGACTAAAAAAACAACAAACAAATGATGAACCAGCTGTAAAATAAGCTTGGGAAGTGTGTCTGAAAGTATCAATGAAGAGTATTTACTGAGAAATTTTCAATATCAAGATCTTCTCTTAGAAACTGCCAGTTTCCCAGGACCAGAACTTCTCACAGGAAAATTCTAATATTCATTAACCTTTTGTTAAGTCCCTTGGTTCCAGTAAGGAATTTGTGCTTGACTATCAGAAACAGAATAGTACCCAGACCAGCTGTTCTCTAAAGAAAAGGTTACTTCTCTGTAACAGCCTTCGTCTGAGGAGCTCAGAGACACACTTCTTCCTAGTCTCACTCAACAGGGAATCAAAGATTTCACTGCAGGAAACCAGACATCCTCTAGTAGAAACAGATATAGTTGCAAGCCTAGAGACTAAAGACAGCAAAACAGCCTGTCAGTAAGCAGAATCAATCCACCTCTTAATCATTAATTACATATAAGAGTAGGATTAGACTTAACAATTCGCTTGAAACTAATCTAATGAGCTCTAAGCGAACCAATGTGTCTTCACAGAGCAGAGGCAAGATCCAAATTTGAGTGAAAAAGCCATACAGCTGAGGGACAGTATCCTGCTTTCAGTTACAAAGCTGGCTTGTGGAACATACTCCAACAACCTTGAGTGAGCATTCCTTGCATTTATTTTGTCATTGGAATTACAAATTCTTTAAAAGGCAATAACAGAAAAATTGACTACTTTTTAAAAAATTAATTAACAGAGAATTCTGACATGTCAAAAAGGTAGTGAGTCTGGCCACGGGTAATGTTTCTATTTCAGATTTGCCTGTCAAACATGTAATTCTAGTTAAATCATTTATTTATACCCTTGTCTCATGATAAAAATAGTAAAAAAGCTGATAAGTTCTCTACATTAATTACTAAATCTATCAGAGAACATCAGGCAATTAAAGCCCAGCAAACTTTTATCCATTAGGGTTCTATTTTTATATAAAATACTTGTGCATTGCTACAGTTCAGACCCATTAAACCAGAGCATGCATGCCAAGGCAAAAGATAATTTAGATTAAAATATAGTTTTAGGAGACCTTCTCGATCAAAGTCATTTTGCTATTTCTGAAATTTAAACGGTGTGGTATTATTGTAGCCCATATTTCACTCTAGTCAAGAAAAATGAAATTAAAAACATTTAGCATAGCAAATAGTAAATAAGAGTAGTTAAATAATGCCACTTGTTTCCTGTAGGGATGCATGTTGAGATTTGATTATACATAGGACTATATAACATAGATCTTCAGATACAGCAAAAGCCTCCCCTTTTGCAAGAGATAGGATACACGTGTATACGCTTATACAGTTTTACCTCTGTTCTTAAAGGTCCTGTAACTCTATGTATGAATTAAGTAATTTCTGACACAAGTAGTGAAGAAGGTGGATCAATTTACATCGCAATTAGTGCAAACAAAGATACAGTTTTAAGAACATAACTTTATTCAGAGATTAATCTTCAAAAATACTTGACTCCTTAAGTTGTTGTAGTTTTGTTTGCTTGTTTAAAATTATTATTATTATTATTTTAGTTTCAGTACAGCTCTGTATCTCTGTTTCCATCTTCTAGTACTTATATTAACAGCTTATAGAAAAGAAACAATACCAGATACACATGGAAAGACTAGTAGGTGCTGGGTTTCACCACAGGGAATATTTAGCTATTCCATACAAGTTGTTTGTCTCAGAATTGTCACACCATAAAGGAGAAACCTCAGCAAATCCACCTCAGAATCCTGAACAAACTGGCACATGCAACTGCAGAAAAGCTGGGCTGTTTAGCTCAGTCAAGACATCACAGTAAGCCATCAGATTCCAGAAAACAGTATTGGAAAAGAGCTCCAAAGTACCTGAGCCTATCCTCCTTCAAAGGCTCAAATATAATGGTGATAATTGCAGAATATCGGATTAATATTTGGTTGCCTATTACAACTCCTTTGCACAATTCACACTGCAACATTTTTAATAGATGCATAAGAAGTCCAGTGAATAAAAATGACTTAGCATTTTACATCTAAAACCTCTTCTACTGGTTATTGCTCCATGGGTTTGTGATAAGAGTCGCGATACCTTCCTGTTCACATTCCTAAACAAGAGGTAGTAAATATAAATGAGCTTAGAGCCAGGTAATCAGAGTACTCCCTAAATTGTCACAAGAAATCTATCTCCTGAGACCAATTTATCAAATTATTTATCGTTTACAAGTAGAATTAGAATAAAGTTTTAAGCTAAATGTTAAGGCATTAAGAAGACCGCATCTAGGGGTGTCAGTCAAGTTGTCCTGAATGATTTCACCTCCATGACCCCTGAGTCAAGAAAAGTCCAGTCTGGGACAAATCAGACTCCCTTTCTTGTTTTCCAGCCCTTCAAACTTTTCTTAGGCAGTCTGTCATCACCAAAGAGAGTGGGGCAGCAGTGAGGCAAGGAAAAGCATTATCAAGTTTTCCCTTTATATTTTCACAGTCATTGAGTCACTGTTTAGGTCAAAAAAGACTCGAATCTCTGCGGAATGGTGAATATCAAGCAAGGGGCAAGGCATGCCATATGCAAATTATTGACTAACATCAGTGCGATCCCACTGATTACAGCTAAAGTGCTTGCATTTGAAGCAAAAGGATCTTTCAAGTTCTTCAGTAGTCTCACAGCATGTGTTGGTATTTATGTTCAACTCCAGGAGGAGTATGTTCCCTTCTTAGCGTAGTTGCACAGCATGAAGCAAGCATTCCTTGCACTTCTCAGAAGAGGTGAACCATTTTCAGCTTACATAAACCAGGACTTCTTGTACTCTTGACTGTGAGTGCTCACCCTAACAGCCTTTCATGTCTAAGGTGTAAGTAAGGTAAGAGTAAGACAGGTATTGTTGATTGAACATGAAAGGGTGCTCAGTTGTTTTACAATGAAAATCTTTGTACTTCTAATAAATTAAAAAAAAAAAGTTTAAGGCACTTCTGTTTGCAGTAATGGAAATACTTTTTTTTTTCCTGAAAACACCCTCTCCTCCCATTCTTCCACACTCAGATGCATATGCAATCACCTTTTCTCATTTTTTTCTTCCACTGAAAAATAAAAAACGTGCCAAGAGGGTTAAAGGCAAAGGAAACACTAAACTGAGTATTTTTTTTTCCATATTCATAAAAGGTTTGTAGTTTATAGGTCCTGGTTTGAAGTTTGAACAAAACTGATTCTGTTCAGTGGTTTTACTTTTCAGCTTTGTCTCTTCTAACTAACCACACTTCCTGAGTTAATGGCAGATTTTTGCAGACAGTGTCTGCTTCTAGAAGTGATAATTGCTTGATGTTTATAGTAACTACCAAGGATTACTACGCAGAAAGGCTCTTGCTTATACTTGCTCCTGTGCAGACCAAGGTCACTGCTAAATCTTGTGTACCACGTTGGGGGTGCAGAAAGTCAAAGGCCACATCTGTGGAGAGAAGCAACCAGGACAGATGACCCTAACCTGACCAGTGAGGTATTCCATCCTATATACATCATATAAGTACAAATCTGAGGGAACACAAGGGTCAAGCTCTCTTTTTCAGCAGTCAGCATCCAAGGAGGACTCTGTCTACTCTGCCTTCGGTCCTGATCCTTCCATTCCTGAATCCAGTTCCAGAATCCAGCTTCTGAATCCAGTCCCCATTGCCAAAGTCCCGTCTGGGAGTTCCCCAGCACCTGCTCCACAGCAAGAGTGGTGATGGTGATGTAATTGCCTTCAAGGGGGTTGGATTCAACATTAGTTTTGTATATATTTCATTTTATTATTATTTTCATTAAAGCTGTTTTAGTTTTCTTTTCCAATTGATAAGTCTATCTCCCTTATTCCTTTTGTCTTCCCCTTTAGGAAGGGAGAGGGGTTAATAGAGAGCATCTGTCATTTGTCTAGTGGTTGGCCCAGCCCTAACCCTCGACAATGTAACATTCAAGGAATAGGCAAAATCATCAGATAATATCTTTTATACAAGAGGACTCCTTGAGGTTTGTCAATGTGAAAAGAAAATCACTTATTTTCCATTAAAATGATGTAATATTCATCCTGATAAGTTGTTTTCTATTACATAGATCTCAGCATAAGTATTTATACAAGATATTCAGTCAGATGTGCACTGACACTCACTAATAAAAGTGAAATTAACACATCATCCGATGAGAGCTTTGCCCAGTATGCCAGTCTTGCACCAGGCAGAGTCTGCGATAGTACTGCAGCATCCAAGATAATCTACCATTTATCCAGCTACCTGTCAGTTCCGGCTCTCTAAAGAAAAATAGGGTGAGACCGCACATACCATCAAGGATCAGGGAGCAGCTTAAAAGCTGCTGTGATCTGATATCGTAGGCAAGAAAAATAGTCAAGTTGCACATTTGCACTAGTAAAGGAGCTTACTGTTATTCAAAAGTTATTTTCCCTCCTATAAATGGAGAGGATGATAATTAAATCTTGATTAGGTATATCAACATTTTCACCACAAAAAACAGACATCAAAAATATAAAAAAGTTGAAAGAAGTCCAATGCGAAATTTTTTTCTATGAAAGAGAGGAAAAAATGAGGTTTTAATACTGTCAGTCTCAGAAAATATCACTGAATTCAAGGTAGAAGGCAGTGCTTTGGCCTAGAATGATTTTTATCAATGTTTTTGCAAAATTTTAAATACTAAATGATCTTTCAGTTCACAAAAATGTTTTACACCATCATCTCTGCTACAGAGATGAGAGTTTCCATCTTCCTGTTGTAAAATTTTGGGACTTTTATGAGATTTCATGCAATATTAAAAATGCCATCAAGACATTTCTTGTCTGTCAGTATTGTTCTGTTCTTCATTTGTCCTGATCTGATTTAAAGGAAAACCATATGATTGTAGGATGTTACAAGTTAGAGAGGACTGCAAGAGGTCTGTAGTTTAACAACTTGTTCAAGGCATGGCCAGCTATGATATCAAGTTAAGATGCTCAGGGCCTTAACCAGCCTGGTCTTGAAAACCTCCAAGAACAGAGACAGCGCAAACTCTCCGGGCACCCTGCTGCACTGCCTGACCAGCCTCATGGAAAAAAAATTTCTTCTCTCTTGTTTTACTTTACATCTGTTGCCTCTCATCTTCCAACAGTGAAGATCCCGACTCCATCTTCTTGATATCCTCTCCATTGGTTACTAGGGTGCTGTTAGGTACCCCCAAAGCCATCTCTTCTCTGAGCTAAGCAAATCCACATTCCTCAGCCTCTCTTCATAAGGGTAATGCTCCAATTCCCAAGCAGCCTGGTGGCCCCCTGCTGAAGTGACTCTCATTTTACATGTCTGTTGTCTGTCGGAAGGCCCAAAACTGGATGTAGCATGCTAACTGTGTGCTTCTAATGAGCACCATGTAAAAGGAGATAATCCTTTTTCTCCAGTTACTGGTCATTCTCCTACTTACACAGCCCAGGAGGTAGCTGGCCTTCCCTACAGGCAGTGCACACTGCAGGCTCAGATTCAGCTCACTGCCCACGAGGACCCCAGTGCCTTCTGCACACAGCAGCTCTCCAGTATGGCAGTCCTCAAGCCGTACTACTGCAAGGGACTCTTTCTTCCCAGACACTGGATTTTTGCATCTCTCCCTGCTGAATTTCATGAGACTACTGTTGGCCAATTATTCCAGTCTGTTCAGGTCTTACTGGATGGTAGCCCTGCCTATGACCACATGAACTGTTGGCTCCAGTTCAGTGCTATCTGCAGACTTCATGTGTGTACTCCATCCATCACCTCCTCTATTCATTAAGAAAGATGTTAAAAAGAGCAGGTGATAGTACAGACTGATTCAGTACTCCACATCCAGGTAGTGTGCAACCCATAACCACCATATTCTCAGAGTAGTCATCCAATTTTTATTCATCTGGCTGTCCACTCATCCAGACCATAAAATATCCTAACTCATACAAGAATACTGCAGAAGACAGTATCAAAAGCCTTGGTACACCAGATGACAAAGGTGTAGAGAGAGCAATGTTGGTGCAGTGCCGTGCTCCCCTTGGCATGCCTTTTACAGCCCCTGTGTCCCCGTAGCTGGAGGCTTTCTGGTTTTCTAGACCCTAAACTTAACCATAATGGTAACAGTAACAGGATTTTGAGAGTGAGGTCCCATGAGGCATGGGTGGACCAAATGGGATGTGGCTCAACAGTATCAAAAGCCCAGAAGCCTCTGGAAACAACTGTCCATGGAAGCCATTACCTGGGCTTTACAGGTAAACACACGCTGCCAGAACAGCCAGAGAAAGAGATAAGGTGAGAGAAGAAAATTACACCCATCCAGACAAACACCTGCCTGGATCAATGAAATGGCCACAGTAGCTGGCCACAGGCACACAGCAGGCCCAGAGTGGCTCCCCACCAAAGCCCTACATCCCTTGCCTAAGCCCATCACTCAGATCCTTAGACCACTACCTGACTCCAGTCGGCAGGAGTAGCATCTCCAACTAACAAAGGGCAGGTTAGATTGGTACTTAGAACAACGAGTGTGTCAGAGATACTGTACCTCTGTGTCCCCCTGGCAGAGGTTCTCTGGCTCCTGAGGCCTGAGCCCCACAGGCAGCAGCTCCCCGGGGCATGGCGCTGTCTCACACGGCTGCACAGGGGCAGGCAGAGCTCTGAGGTCCCTTTACGCCCCTGTGCCCCGAGCAGCCCCAGCTCACACCAGCACCCGCTGCCCTCCCCCGGCTGCTCTGCCCTGGGCAGGGACCCTTCACTAGGTGTGGGCAGCCCCTGGCACCTTCCAGAACCCCCTGTCACAAAGCACCTCACAATGCCCAGCCAGACAACCTGAAAGCAGCTGACATCTGCTGACTTCAGTGAAGTCAAGATAAATGACATTCACTGCTTTTCCCTCATTCATGAAACCAGCCATTTCAATCTAGATGGTAGACAGGTTGATCAGGCATTATTTACCCTTGGCTTTCTTAGCATCAACCTTTACATCCTCACATAGGAAAGGTTTGCAAATTCCTCTTCTATAGAATCTCCCTGTCTCCTTTGTATTGGTGCTTAGCCATTCAGTTCTGAAAATTCTAACTTGTTTGCTTGGATATCAGGTTTGAACAATTCTTGAGCTTGAAGAAAGCTGCCTTTAGAGAGGTATGTCACATTTCCCTACCTCCTTTGCCCTTCAGAGATGTCTTCCATAGGATCTCACCTACCAGGTCCCTGAATGAACTAAAGACTGTTCTGAAATCCAGGGTCTGCACTGTGCTTCCCTCCTTCCTCATTCCTCTCAGGATCTTGGACTCCACTATTTAATGGCCAGTACAGCCAAGGCTACCATTGATTAACAGATCCCCAACAGGTTCTTCATTATTAGTGAATACAACATCAAGACATGCATCAACTCTGGCTGGTGCACTAGGTGCCAAGATCTAAGAGGTGCCCCAGCAGCATTCTCAGTCCTGTTTCCTACTCTGTGAACCACCTGGTGAATTACCAAATTCCTGATTGCAGGACATGCTTATGCAGCTTTAGGCTGTGGCACTTGTCAAACCCAGGTAAAGAGCCAATAGGAGCCACACATAGGATGAGTCCCTCCTCAAAAGCCTGTGAGCCTGCCTGAACATCTCCCATGCATAAGTCACTTAGCTCATGAACATCATTCACTTCACCCTTACAGCAAAGCCATTTCATTAAAATATAGGAGGCTGTGCCACCATGACAGTGAGAGGAGCTGTGCAGTTTGCAAGAGCATTCTTAGTAGATATTACAGCTGGCATCCTAAAATCACTGGTTTAACTGCTCTACACATAGATTAAGCTTGACACTATAAAACTGTGTCCTTATAAAATGAAATGTAAAGAAATAGAAGGGTATGAGCCATTCTATTTTGAGGAGATATCCAAGTTTTGTTAATGTTAATTAGCAACCTAGATTTCTCAAAACATGCACATTCCTATTCCAAACACTTCTCTGTTATTCTGAATGCTAATCCCTGTCTTCTCTCAAACAAAGTATTTATAAACCCACCACTAAAGTCCCAGTTTGCTTGCTGATTTCACAGATAGCCACCATGAAGCTGTGTACAGCACAGATAATTCCAGACAATTCCATTCCTGCCCACAAAAAAACCCGAACAATAGATATATGATACTCAGAGGATTCAAGGGTCACAAACAAGGACAGCATTTTTCCTCAGGGAAGGATGACATACTGAGCACTAAAAGGGGGCTAACAGGTGAAGTATATTAAAAGTTTTGTGGTAGGAAATGATGTAGCAGTAAGGGAAAATGCTTGGAGAAGGAAAGATTTGTAATTGGAATTTCAATTTCTAGCTCCTACTTTGTGCATTACAATTTCAGTTATTCAAAGAAGTGAGACGGCCTATGAAGCTGTGAGATTACAAGGATACAGTCTGAAGTACCAATTTAAATATTGAAGCCTAGTTTCATATTGTAGAAGTCAAACTTTCAACCGCAACTTAACTGAAATTCAGCTGTTTTGTAATAGTGGTAAACAGTAGATCAAACTCATGCTGATAAATTCAATGCTTTATTGTATTTTCAATAATAGGGATACGATCTAGTTTACTGTAAATTTGTTAATTTAACACTCCAGTACCTAGTCAGCTAGACAACAATAAATATGAAGTATCACAGCAATCTGAAGCTAGTGAACTGTTTATGGCTTCTCTGGTAAGAAAAACTTGTTTCCTGAAGACTCTTTCTAGACTTAATAAACACCTTCAACTACTGGGCCTTATACTAATCTTTTGTACAACTGAGAAATGAAAGAAAAGATAATCACGGTCCGAACAAAATAAGTTTGGTTTTGTATTGGGTTTTATATATATATAAAACTTTCAGTTATTTTAATCCCTGAACATCTTTTAGATAAAATATTTCTGGTTAGCTGTACCTTTACTCTATGCTTCATTATCAGTGTGCAAAATACCTATGTGACTTTCAACACAGTAGTTGCTTACACTGTATCTTGCAGGTGAAAAAGAATAAAGAAAACCTTTGAATGTCCTAAAAGCAGTTACTGACATTTTTACTTCGTGTTGTGAAGACTGAGTGTATCAATCTGATTGCATTCATACAGTGCCTACAGATGAAGATCAATTACCTAATTTCATCAAAAGCTGCGTTTTATGATCTACCATCCAGATTATTAAAGAATTTCTTTACTATGGTTATTCTCACATTAGAATAATAAAAAGCTATATACAAATGTATATGGAATAGTAGCAGGTGTAGAAAAACAAGCAACTTCTGACCACAATATTCTTGATAATTATTTCTATATATTTAGAGTTTCTTCTCCAAGCCACCATGTACCAATTTGAAAGAATTTATTTTCCAATCAGCTTTACCATATAGCATTTCCTGGGCTCGTATCTGTTTCTGGAACAGTGAAGCCAGAAGGACCAGGTTTTTGCCATATACCGTCTAACATATCTGAAATTAAATCTCCACACTTTCCTGACAAAGCAACATTCTGTTTGACAGTACATTTGTACTTTATTTCTAATTTGCATTAATCAGCTGTAAAGCTGGTATGCTCAACAATATTTTCAGATGATGATTACAGAGGTAGCTGAGATTGTTTAGGGCCTCCAGCTTTTTGTTCATAACAATCTCCTCGTTGTAAGTTTCAGATGTGACAAGAGAGGTAGTGGAACAAACCTGATACACACTGTTGATTCTCTTTAGAGTGAGGTTATCAAGCCTACACAAAGGTATTCAAGCTAGCTGGTTGACACTGCATGGACACAAGTGAGGATCTGCACATAGACTCTGCAGTTTAGTTATGCAGGACTCTTCTCCCAGCATTTTCAGCCCTGTCTTTAAGAATGATCTGTCCAAGGTTTCACTTATTTTCAAGCACAAAATTGAGAAATTGAAAGCTCAATATCCTACTTTCACATATAAAGAAGTATATTTCTTTTTTTCCATTACTTTGAGACTGGCACAAAACAAGGAACAAATAGAACCCGAATGTTGAAGAAGCTCCTTTCCCAAAACCATGGCTTCTTACTTTCAGAAGTCTTTTTCTTCTGTAACGTTAAAGATCAAAAATAAACTGAGGTTCTCACCTCACAGTAATATTAATATAAAAATATACTGTACTAGGTCTGGCTCAGATGGAGTCCATTTTCTTCATAGTATCCTGTGTGGTGCTGTGTTTTGGATTTGCGACTAAAGCAGTGTTGATAATATCAGCATTTTGGTGGCTGCGGAGCAGTGCTCGCACCCATTACACATACACAAAATCCATTAGTCTCTGAGAGGAGCCTTTAGGCTCCTTGCCCAAAATGTCTAAGAATCTGTCAAGACAACTAGTATATGAATATAAAAAACAATGATATCTGTAACAATCATTCTTCTTCAGAAACATCCTGAAATCTTTCAGCTTCGAAAGCTGGTTACATTGCTGGCTTGTTACTCAGATGGCAAAATGATATTGACCTTCTTTTCACTCGAGTAGAAGCAAGGAAAAAGAAAACCTAAACAGAATACATATTAAGTTTCTATTTCCTTCTCCAGAGTAGCCAAGATTAATCAGCTTATTCTTTCTGCATATCTAGTCTCATGAATAATTATGAATCTTTGAAATTGTGATTCACCCATAATAAGATGTATTAATTGCTGAAGTAGTTTTAAATATTGAAAGTCTATGAAGTGATTAAGTGTCTTTTCTAAATTTATGCTATGTCAAAAGTCTCTTTTCAAGTTGTTTGAAACATCATAGTTTCACAGAAACAAGAGATTTACTCTTCTCCTTTTAAAATAACTTCATTACAGAAAATTATTTGTGAGTAGGTCATTATTATCTGACCTGATACATTCACAAACTTGATTAGCAAGATAAATTGCATAGAAAGAAAGACTTCAGAAGTTTATAAATAAAATTTCAATTCCCACAAGAAAATGTTTCTTTTGAATTTAGCTAAGAACTCTTACCCCTCTTCCTCCTACCCAATTCAATTAACTCTGTACTTTGCAGCACATTATCATCTCCTTTCTTTCACTGAAGTTTTCAGAATCTTTGCTGTTTCTACTGTCTAACCCATACAATTTATCACACTGTGCTTTTGGAGTGTTGATTTTCTAGGCTGTTTGTGGGATGAAACAGAATAGGAGATGCAGCTATCAGCTGGAAGATATCAGCTGAAATACAAATACCCAAGTATTCCTCTTGACAGTTACATTAAGAAAATTTTCAAGAAAAAAATACGGGATTTAGAACATGTATATTCATCAATAGACATTTCAGTGTCTTAACAATTGCAAGGTAGTCTTGATTAAATTGTGCAACAAACTTCCTTTCTTTGCCTAAGTATACAGCAAAGATTTAAGGAATTAAAAATAAAGACCAAGAATTGGTAACAAAATACATTATCATTTACATATGTATTTCTTATTTCATGTGTACTCTGGTTATCAAGTTCTTGACTTACTATCAGGTAACATATGTTCCCATTTCAGGTTTTGTATGAGCGCCAACATTTAGAGACACTGGAATTTTTCATTATATGCAGTATATCTTGTGTTTGTATCACCACAAAGACATGACATAAGCAGAAGACGGCACAATCAAAGCTTGCGTGATCCTGAAGTTAATAAATTTAACTAAATGGCATTTTTCACATTTGGATATATCACATGTCAAAATGAAAGGGTTTGGATAAAATAAAACATTCCTCTATTAGATACACATAAAGCAATGATCTGGGGTGTTTTTTTCCTACAATTACATTGGCCAGCAACTCTGATGTGTAGCCCTTCTGGTGAGGTTTAGCTTAGTTTTAGGAAAATATTTGTAACATTGCTTAAGGTAAATGTTTTTTAGTTCAGTCATCTGCCCTATACACTCACTTTAATCTCATTTAATTGTACCACAGCCTTCAGGGAAATAATTTTTTTTCTTTTGTTCTCTAAATATCAGCAGCTCTCTATTCTTAGCTTTTAGCATGCTAGTTTTTTGCTTAATACATCAGTTCTAAAATTCACACAAATATATCTTCTCTGCATACTGTACAGAAGCTTCTGAAACGATGGGTTATACCTCACATAGCTACGTGAAAAGAAAAGGATGTGACTTTAATGACAGTCCAGGGAGGCTTTGTTACTTGTCTGAATACATGAACATCAGCTGTTGTTGTAAAGGCTCAGGACAGACCTAAGTAAGGTGATATTGGGTACAGTTTTATGATTCTTGCTACAAAGAAAGTCAAACTAGAGAATCAGGAAACTCAGTTTGTAATTTAGACATTCATGAGGATAGGAATAATTTCTTCATTTCAGACACTTTTATCCGTACCTGCTGAAGAGAGTGGATTGGATGCAAGAGGATAGAGAATATCTCTGCATGGGTCAGAATGATACTGTCAGTAGAGCAGTAAAGTCATTTTAAGCACCAATAATATATGTTCATCCAACATAATATTGGGACACCCTGTTGCGAGACTGAAAAATAGTTACATTCAAACAAAAGTTCACTTTGGTCACATTTTTTTCCCTGATAGATCACAATAAAAAGACTCTGATATAGACCCTTAGGCTAAAATACATATAAACAGTACAGCATATTCCTGAAACATGTAGAATTTAAAACAGGTGTGGGATGTCTATGAAGTATTAAAACCATTTTAGTTTCTGCAGAATATAAGATTCCAGAATTTGTCTAAAATTTAGCTGAAAAATACTGAAGTAGCTCAAACTTATCTTGTTGGATAACAGCTATGTTTCTGACAAATTTTGATTCTTAAGATGTGACTCAGCATACCAAATATGAGACTGAGCCCATATTTTATGTGGTTATTTTTATGTTTTGATTAATCCCACTCAACCCAACTTTCTGTCACCAGAACAGAATGTGTAGTGTTTATTTAACTAACTTGCCTACAGTTTAGCTTTTATTCAAAGGAAAGGAAGGAGCTAGGGAATGAAGGTGATAATAAAGGTACAAGTATTGCCAAGTGCAAGGTTGAAAAAGTCATATACTTAGACCTCAGGTGATGCCTGCAGCCTTCTAGAAAAAGTATTTTTCTTTAAAAGTACTGTGGTCATCTAATTAATAATCGCTGGTGTCCTTAAATATAGAGAGCAGCACTAAAATTTCTTCACTTCCTATGACAGTTCCACACTCAGAGGAATCAGAATAGTTCAGGGTTTCCTATTCATGTACATCCAGGACCAATTAACGAAAAAACAGGTATAATAGCTATCTATTTTATCAATCGACCTAATACAATCATTTTGTATGTAGGTATTATCTTTTTTTAAGAGGAAATATTAACCTGCTTTGATTTATTTATATGAAGTAGAGGAATTTTGATTATCAAATTTTCATTTCTTTATTTATGTTTCCTAAATCTGCACTCTGTTTTGATTCAAAGACAGCAGCTTCAAAGTTAGCAAGCAGATACATGAATAACAGTGAATACAGCATTGAAGATGTTTAATTTAAAGTTTGAACAATGCCAAACCAACATAGATAATGAAATGTCATTTTAATAATTTTTAATAATAAGATCTTAAATACCAAACTGGGCCTGAGATGACATTATGAGCCGACAAGAAGACTACTGTTGAGAAGCAACAAATTTTAATGTTTGTAACTTATAATTCTTCCAAGATACAACTTTTGAGACACAATAATTTACCATGCACAGCTTGGTGCATATTGATTCCTGGTTCACTTAAACTTCAAACTCGTTAAGTAGTAAATTCATAGTTTCATATATTGTACAGAAGGATATTGATTGCAGAAGTCTTTGATTCTAAAGTATTTCTCTTTTTATATGAATTTACTCCCAATTATCATAATACAACAGAAACTTAATAAAACAAAAATAAAATTACATCACAACACAGAAATAACTAGATTACCTCAACAGCTGCGAACTCAAATTATTACATATGCATCCTAGAAGTATCTCTTAGCAATGGAATTGAATGAAAATATAATTTGACACTAAAAAAGTACAGCTGCTAAATGGATCCACCCACAAATTCCTATAAAAACCCATTGAAATACCAGACAAAAAGTAGTAAGTAGAAAGATACAAAATAGGACTTCTAGCAAGTTTAACAATCAGCTTATTTGAAGATCTGCAAAGCACAGAAATACCAAATGGTGATTTGGTAGGTTTTTTGTGTGACCCTCCAATAAAATCTATTAAGAACTTAGTATTTATCGTTTCTCATAAAATTTGTCTTAGCTACTAGTTTGGCAAAAAGGTACTTGCATTCATTTTACAGAGAGAAAAATTAAACAAAATAAAGAAATGAAAGTAGAAGATACAGTATCAGCAATGACTGGCCCAAATTTCAGAAGTTAAGGGACATAGCTGGAAAGCTGCCTGGCAGAAAGGGACCTGGGGGTGCTGGTTGACAGCCAGCTTAATATGAGCCAACACTGTGCCCACGTAGCCAAGAGGGCCAACAGCGTTCTGGCCTGTATCAGAAATAGCATGGCCAGCAGGAGTAGGAAGGTGATCGTGTCCCTGTACTCAGCACTGGTAAGACCACACCTGGAATACTGTATCCAGTTTTGGGCATCACAGCAGAAGACATAGAGGTACTAGAGAGGGTACAGAGAAGGGCACTGAAACTAATTAGGGGATTGGAGAACATATCTTATAACGAAAGGATGACGGAATTGGGTTTGCTCAGTCTAGAGAAGAGGAGGTTGAGTGGTGACCTTATTGCTCTGTACAGCTACCTGAAAGGAGGTTGTAGAGNTCTGTACAGCTACCTGAAAGGAGGTTGTAGAGATGTGGGTGCTGGCCTCTTCTCCCTCATAACTAATGAAAGGACAAGAGGAAATGGCCACAAGTTGTGCCAGGGAAAATTCAGATTAGATATTCGGAATAATTTCTTTAGTGAAAGAGTAGTAGAACACTGGAACAGCTTGCCCAGGGAGGTGGTAGAGTCACCACCCCTGGAGATATTAAAAAAGCAAGTAGATGTGGCATTTCAGAGCATGGTCTAGTGACCATGGTCTAGTGTTAGATAGAAGGTTGGACTGGATGATCTTAGAGGTCTTTTCCAACCTTGATGATTCAATGATTCTATATGTACTAGCTTGACAGTGCTCACACTAATTGTATCAGCTCGAGGAAAAGGTCTATTTTTATTAAAACTACAAAAGCAATAAGTGAAGAATATTTGAGGGAAGAAACATCAGATTGTTCACCAAACTTTAGTTGTCAAAAAGTTTTGGTTTATGTAAAGCTAATCTAGTTGTTAGGACTCCCTCTGCAGCCATAATGGGAGACAGGCATCTCCAGAGTAAAATTCACCTCACCTTGTCCAGGTGCTGTCAGCTGCCCATTAGTTAAGGTGTCAAACCAGCGTTTTATTTTTAAAATTACTTAAAATGAGTGACACCTTATAGAGTAGCATTAGAATTATTTTAAATATTGATTTGAGAAGTCATGAAACCTTGTCTGCAAAATTCAACTTCTTGGTATGTGCAGCTAGACACACAGAGAACAAATGGAAAATAAATGCTACAAAATCAGAACATTGAGTAAGTTACTCAGTGTTGTATTTTAAGAATGGTCAATATGTCTTAAACTCTGCTAAACATAATCCTGTATTACACATCAAAGCAGAGATGTAAGACTCTGGCATTATTCTTGTATGAATTGTGAGACAGAGTGAGACTGAGTGAAAAAAATTAAATATACGTATGTATGTCATATTTATAAAGAGTTTCCATCTCTTTGTTGTGGTAACAAGGGATTTGTTATGCAGTTCAGCAAGAAAATAAAATTCATCTCTGCGGTTAGGGAAGAGAAATTAGAACTAGAATATTTTAATTTTATTTTTTTTTTTTTGTCCTCCTTAACTAGAGGCAAGTTGTTGACTCAAGTCCCAGAGGCTAGGAGCAACTTCAAACATTACTTACGTAATTAAAGACATTGTGATGCAAAGACATTTGGAAAATATAAAAGTATACATAAGTACCCTTTGTAATGTGTTTTGACTACTGAGCAATATCATACTACTAAGATAATGAGTTGATTTACTGCGTGTTTGTAGATGTACAGCTACTATATCAAAAACATGGATATGTCGCAGTCAGACATTGAAATACAGTTTCCAGGATACATTATTTACAGCAATGAAGCTAATTTTTGCCATCTGAGGAAAGCCTGAGAGAACTGGATTTCTTCAGCCTTGAGAAAAGAAGGCTTCAGGGAGAGCTCATCACCTTGCCCTAGTATTTAAAAGGTAGCTACCAAGAAGACGGAGACTCC
>WEIS01048471.1:0-16709 GCA_013389965.1 Todus mexicanus
GGGGAAAGAAAAGAAAAAAAAAATCAAGAAGAATGTATAAAAAGAGTTTTAAAGAAACAGTCTACAACTTCATGAACTTTGGAACTCAAACAGTTTTCCAAGTGCTTGTAAATTCTTGTCTGCATGCCAGTCAGTAATTTCTAATCTTCCCCTATCTTCTATAATTCCTATCTCCCTGTCCTGGTTTGAGTTAGAACAGAACTAATTCTGTTCAGCAATTTTACTTCTCAGTTCAGTCTCTTCTAAATAACTGCACTTTCTGAAGTTAATAGCATAGTTTTGCAGATAGTGTCTGGAAGTGATAACACTCAATGTTTAGAGCTACTACTAAGGACGGGAATGTAGATGAAGGTCACAGCTAAATCTCGTGTGCTGCATTGGGGTACACTTGTGTGGAAAGGTGGACAAAACAGGTGACCCTAAGCTAACCAATGAGATATTCCATCCCATATAGGTCATATTCAGTATAAAGCTGAGGGATCACGAGGGTCAAGCTCTCTTCTTCTATGGCTGGTGTTTGAAGAGGACTCTGTCCATTCTGCCTTGGATCCCAATCCAAGTGTTCCTGAATCCAGTTCCAGAATCCAGCTCCTGAGTCTGGTTTCCTTCTATTGCTGAGTACAGTCTGGGACTTCCTCCACAGCATCAGTCCTATTGGTGACATAATTGCCATCGAGGGAGAGGGGCTGGGTTCAATATTTGGTTTTGCATATTTTTTAATATATTCCATTATTGTTATTGTTTCATTAAAGCTGCTTTTAGTTCTCTTTTCCAAACTGTAAACCTCTCTCCCTTATTCTCTTTCTCTTCCTCTTTGGGAAGGAAGAGGGGTTAATAGACAGCATCCATCATTCGACTAGTGGCCAGCCCAGCCCTAACCCTTTACACTTCCTCTGTCCCATAATAAGTCCATCTGGAGCAGAGATGCTTTATCAAACCGATGCCTATGGAGAGATAAAAATGTTCTGATACAGCTTTTGATGCTACTACAATAAAGATGAATGACTAATAATTCACTTCCATGTTGCCATTTTCAATTGGAAGTACCTACCATAACAATATGAAAAATTGTTCACAATTTGGAAGAAATCAAACTTCTGATGAATAAATGTTTCAATTGTTATGCACATCTGACTGATTGAATATATATATATATTCCATTTTTTCAGGTTTTTTAAACTAATTAATTAAATCAATTAAAACTTCCTAAATAACTCAAATATAGATATACATACATATACATTCTTACATATACATATATGATTTATGTATATAAATTCAGAGGGAAGAATAATTACAGAGTAAAGGTCTGAGAGCACAACTGGCAATGCTTGACAATACAACTCTGTACCTTTTAGAATGGTCTTCTACCTTTACTACAGGTTCACTTTGGTTAGGAGGAACCCCTATCCCATTTCTGGAGGGCTATTCCATTTACTGGTTATTTTTCTGTCAAACAACTGAAATTATATGAAAGTCAATAAATGATGGGCTTTTACTCCAAAAAGCCTAGCATTAGCTCTTCTGTTGAACGCCAGAGCAGTTCTGTCTTCCATAAGCAGGGAGCTGTGGGCAAGTATGAGGGTTGGAGAAACTCTCCCAAAAATGAAATCAGGTTTCTCATGTTTGCATAAAAGCTTGGCTACTGACTCAGATGTGTAAAGCTAGCATTCATCAGCATGATTATTTTTTTCTCAGTGTGGCAAAAAGCGACTAGACTGCAAGGCTCACGCTAACACTTTATCTGAGCTTTGCTCACAGGTTTAATATGCCACTATTGCNTTGTCACCTCAGACAAAAGATCAAGAATACCTTCAACTGAGTTATTATTCTGAGCCTCCACTTAAAATAATTCATATTAAATATTTTAAATACCAATTCAAATAATTTTGTGTAAGGAGAGGGAAATCAAACTTCATACTTTAGCAAATTACTTCATTGGGGTTTATGTAAATGACTTCTTTTTGATTGGGAAAATGTTACTTTCCTGCCCATTTCAAGAAATTAACATTTTTTCAGTATTGAATATGTTTTATAGGTTCCAGAAGTAAGGCTATGATTTTTTTTTCTTGTCCCCTTTTGCCTCTCTTTTAGTTTAACAGGCTTCCTTTCTCCTTATTTATTCTCCTCTTTTTCTATTTTCTCTGTACTTGGGCTATGGGGACACAGAAATGAAGTATGCATGCTGATAAATTAGGGACTAATATTCCGTGGGGTTTAAGCATGCTGGATTAGAATTCATGCTGATAGGAACTAATGGTAAAAACTTCTAACACTGGTGAGGGTAATGTGTGAAGAGGGGGGAAAGAAAAGAAAAAAAAANTATGGAAGAATGTACAATTAAAAGCTTAAAAGACAGCATACACAAGAATAACTTCTTTAGCACACCAAATATTATATGTGGTAGTTAATTGCCTGTGGTTACAAACTTACAGCATGTTAAATATTTACTTACCCCTCCAGGTAAGGGCTTTCAATCCCAGAAAAGTACCTTTGCTAGTGTCCTGACCAAGGCGGAAGGGTCGCCATACAGGCAAGATGCAGCATTGGAAAGGCAACTTCTGATTCCTAACGCAAACCTTAAGGGTTTTATCCCCTGATTTACATGACTGTGAGCAAGACTATGCCTAAGTGGATTATACCATCCGGATACACAAGGTTGTCAGCTGAAGCTGATACGGAAACCTGCCAGGTTCTCTTTATCTTACTTTCTCAGGAAACTGAGTAGTGGTTTGTGTTGAGACTCGAGGCTTACAATTTGTGGAGGGATTTCAAGGCTGAGCTCAGGTTTCAGTTCTTTAAATGATGCAGCACTGCCCTGTTTGGTCTGTGGCTAATGGACAACTCGAGGGTGAGCTGTCTACACAGCTCCCCATTGGTCATCTCTGCAGATACAGGGCCTCAAGGCAAACCAAGGCTGGGGTGCTTGCACAACCGCCCCGTGAGTCACCTGCGTGCACTAGACGTGACCAAACCCTATTTATGAACTAGGAGCCAGTTGATCCGTACATAGATTCATTCGCATGTCAGTTGTAAGAAATATTTTTTACAAGATGTCAATGAGTACGACATTGTGCGTGGTTTGGCTCAATGGGTTGAGCAGCAAGCTAACCTACACTAGCGAGGGGACACGTTAGCCACCCTTCCGCTCATGCTCTGACCCTGTTAGACTCAAAACACTTAACCAGAGCCCGATGGCATCCCCCGGTGTACTTTGGCACCAGGCAGCAGGTAGTTCTCCGAGTGCTGCAACGCCCGCCGAGCTGCACAAGGAGCCCAAAGCAGGGGACGCTCGCTACCTCTCGCTTCATTTCATAACACGCCCCAGCGTTCCGCAGTGCCTCCCCCACCGATCAGCCGCCCCTGCCCGCTGCCCCTGCCCCTGCGCTCTGCATGCCACCCATAGCGTCCCAGGGCCTTTCCCTTCCATCCCCTGCACAGCAGGCAGAGGCCAGTGCTGGTGGAGCAAGGCCTCAGCCCAGCCAGAGCCCCAGGCAGCTGGTGTGGGGGTGCTGCGGGAGTAAGGAGAGGGCAGCCCATGGCAGGTCGGGTGGCTGCGGGACTCGCTGCTCCGTGCTGCTGCTGCTGCTGCTGCGAACGTTGGGAAACCACTTACCTGCCCTTCTAACGCTGGGCGCACACACAAACATGTTCTACGGGTACTGCAGTTCCTGCTGGAGGCTCCGGTGCGTGTCTAAGGGCACTCGAAAGAGTTGATCTAACTGAGGCTTTCTGCTTTTATTTCAAAGCTGCAAAGGCATTTGCGTGCTGAAAGTTTTGACTTTTCGTGAGGCCACTAACTGCTGTGATAATACCTCGACCTACAAGCTTGCTTCTGCTTTTCCAAGAGATATACGTTAGTCCAGTCTATTCCCGGGGTTAAGAGCATATACTATAAAGGCACATATTGGCCATGAGGTTGTAACTGCACTGCCTGTGAGAAGAAGTAGGCTGTGTGCCTGCCTTGGGAACAGCAGCCATGGTGACCTCAGGCAGTTTCTCAGGCTTTCTATCTCTATAAATGCCTCTGTTAAAATTAAAAGTGACTCTAACTTCAGTGGATAATTACAGCTTGGGATCTGCAGCATTCAAACTAGATCGTTGAGCCAGACAGGTGCAAACTCTTCACGTAGGCATGGTCACACAAAAAAAAAATTATCTGTGTACAGTTGACCTTGATAAATCTCAGCAAAATGATTTGTGATATGCCTTTGGTGTAACTCTACCCATACAGCTTTTGGCTTGACTAGCTAAGCAAATTAGGGTGAAGTGATAGGTCTGTGTGCTTATGTGTGTGTATGCACATCAACATCTGTCTGTCTCTTCCACCCACTGTCCAGTTCTGAGCAATTCAGGTAATAGGTTGGAACTGTCAAAGTTAATCATCTTAAGCATGTTTTGTGGAGGTTGATTGTCTAACAGAGAAGGAGGTTGTACTAGTTTACAGGTCAGGAAAAGCCAGCAGCTATCATGTCTGTACTCACTTATTACCTACACCTTGCAACATTAATCCATAGAAAACCAGATTGCTTGGGTCCTGCTACTCTCATAAATATTTGTTTGATTTTACTACTTTGCATCCGTGAGAGAACTCAAAGAATTGCATCAGAAACATGAGCACTACATCTCTTCTGATTACCTTCAGATCACAGAACCTGAATTAAGCAGGGCAGGAGAGATGTTAGTTCGGAGACAAAGGAGAAAGTGAACAAAAGGCAAATATTTAATGTCTTGCCAATTGTCAGAGACTGCTATGTCTGAGGTTGGAAATGTGATAGAGGTCAGAGAGCTGGCCATTAGAAAAGGCTGAGGCCTCCCTCAATTAGGTGGATCATATATTAAAAATGCTTAGTTCTCTCTATGGCTGTAAAGTGAATCATATTAGCTTTGATTATACATTGCTATGTGTAGTCATTGTATTCAGCTGCAGCAATCTCCCTTCTTCTGTCCTAAGTGACAACAGCTTGAAAGATTTTGAAAATTAAAGATTTAAGATTAAAGAAACTAGAGAAATTAAGATTAAAGAAATAAAGATTAAAGAAAATTAAATGTAAATGATATATTAAAATAATATATTTTAAAAACAGAAGCTTACAAAATGCCAAATTGTTTTCATGACTTGCTGTGTTTAGGCAAGACAGAGCTAGGCACAGGCATAATTATTTCAAGAGTTCTTAACTGATCTGAAATCTGTTTTTCAAACAAAACCTTGGTCCTTTTGAGCCCAGGTTTAAGTGAAAGTTAACAGCAGCACTTATCCTTTGAAAATTCAGGCCCTCAAGTCATGTGGATTCCAGACCTTTCCAGAGAGAGGTATAAGCTCTGCCCTGCTGCAGGACAGAGGGAAGATCTCCTTCCCCAGTTCCCAAGGAGAAGATCCCATTCTCTGGGTTGGGGAATGATCTGTCATGTGCACGTTCACTCTGTGCGGTTCATGGACATGGCAAATTCTCTGAGGTGCTTTGGGCATTGTGAACTTACTCCTAGTGGACTAATTCCCAGTGAATTTCTGCTATTATGATTTTCCCTCTGTGATTAGTAGGGTTTGCAAGGTATAACTTCCCAGTAGCCTTGTAATTTAAGACTACTGCAGTAGAATATCCATACCTAGAGAGCAGCAGCTGCCAGCAGTAATGACAACAACAGAGCCTACCTTATACTAGCTTCAATCTGATGACGTGATTATCATTGATGTCTGCTGCTGCAGAACATTCCCTGGTTTTTAGTCAGATTTCATACAGAGACAAGGATCGTGCAAACGCACTGTCATCACTGCCTTTTTAAACCCTTTAAGCCAAAGCATAGAAATGTCACAGATGGAGCTGCATCTCAAAAATCTTGTGTCTCACAGGTTTCTTGAAAACCGGTGAGCAGATAGCACGTTATTGCTCAGTGAAGTTCAGTGGTTACTCTTTCTAGCATACCTGTCAGAGAGTTGACTGTGTAGTACATCTAGACTTTGAATCAGGTACAGTATATAACGTATCTTGCACAGCCATCGTGTAAAACAATTGCAACAGGAATACTACAGCTACAGAAGGCATGAGATCTGAGTGTAGCAGGAGGCCTTAGACAACACAGGAGGGAGCTAAGTATCTTTGACGACTTAGCAGAGCACAGGAGAAAATGGAGCAAAGAGTTGGTTTGAGGAAAAAGAGAACCTGGGAATACTGCAGCATGGTCTGTATGGGTCAAGAAGAGGAAATCAGTGAGTTTATAGAAGATCCAGAAAACATAGGGCAAAAAAATGGAAGAGGGCAGGCTTTCTATCTCTTGCTACTCACAGAATGACTGTCAGATCCCGCATAACAGAGTATCAGTGGGGCACTGTGGAGGTGCCTGATCAAGCACCAAAGAACAAACTATAAACTCCCATAAAGGAAATCAGTCAAGTACATCTCAGATGAGTGTGAGTGTCCTTCGATGTTAGGCATAGACAGTGCTCACTTGTACAAATGAAGTCTTAATAGGTATTTGAATGCTGTGGATTTTATGCAAGTGATCTACTTCCTTTTTCACATTATTTTTGCTTAGACTGTCAGCTTTACTGTGACACTCACTGCAGAAAGAACTGCTGTTCTGCTTGAGGAATATCAGACTACAAGGGTATTGGCATCCTACAAGTACTTTCTGGTAGGACCCCTTTTTTAGCTTGTACTTCATCAGGTAGCCCACTGCCTGTGTGTTCTTAACACTAAACACAGGCATGGGGTGCCTGTGCAATGAAGTACAGGAGGAGAACATAGCTTCCCATAGGGACTACCTCTTAACGGGATTTTTGCAAGTGCTAGATCATAAAGACCAGAATGGTATCTGATGGAGAAACAGGGGTAACTAGTCCATGTTACTTCTGAGACCTGAACTAATACAGTGTCACGCCACTGCCCTGTGCCGTGAAGACATAGCCATGAAGACATACCAGCCTGTATGGGATTAAACTGGAGCTCTCTAACACATTGCCATATTCCACTGTGTGGACTTGTTCTAAAAGATATACAAGAATTATCCTTTAGTCTAATAAAAAAATAAATATGGCATAATGACCACTGCCTCTAAGGTAGGGAATTCTCAAAAATTATTTGTAAACAGGCTTTTAATTGGTATCCACTGATATAGCCTTGACACTCCATGTTAATAGCGTCTGGTAAAACAAGCTCCAGGTCTTACAGCAGTACAGGTAAAGAGGCCTGTACTGGGCTGGGGTGCTCCTGCCAGGGGAGAAGGAGGTTGTGTCAGAGATGGGTGCTACAGAGTTGTGGTTCCAGCTGTTGGCAGAGAGGGGGAGATGCAGAGGATGGTGACTTGTGCTGCAGGAAGGGCTCTTCATCTCTGCTGCCACCATACATCCCTTCTTCCCTGCCTTGTGAAGAGCAACCAGGCATAATCTATCCATTATGCCATACTTTATGTGCTCTGCCCATCTAACTGTTCCTTAGCAGCTCTCTTCTTTGTTTCTGCCAAGAGCCAGCTGTGTTTCTTGTAGACAGAATGATGTTTTCATGAAGATTGTATTTAGCAAGGTTCCTTGGAGAAAAAAAGAGAAGAAAAGATGAGAAAAATCAGGTAAAATCAGCAAGAGACACTACCTGTCAATCTAAAATGCCTGTATCTTTGTTCAGCCTTAGTTGTCTTGTCTGCCACATGTAGACAGTTCCTTCCACTCCAGCTGTTCCTTTATTCCCATGGGGGGATATTGAGGACACAGGGTTCACAATAAGCTTTGCACTCTTGTAGCCATGGCACAGCAGGGTCAGGTAGGAGGAAATCCAGAAGTGTGCTCAAACACTGTAGTTCTCCATTTAAGACTCTCTTTTTGAAATTCATGGATGTTGCAGAGTTTTTTTCTCTCTCCCAAATTAGCCCTATAAATTCCTTTCCTTTCAGTCCAACTATTCCATTACATGAAATGGAAAGGCAAAGAAAGACATTTAGTTGGAAGAGAGGCAGGTCACAAACTATACTTGACAGCAGTTCTCAGACACAGGTGAGTCTAGCATGTCGATACCCATTTTCACTCACTGGTCATCACCATACCACTCAACCAGTATCGCTTGGCTTATTCTGTTGATAATGTGCCAGCAAATCCCACATGGTTCATGAGTTCATATATGAGTAAGAGAGGAGTAAGCCAGCACCTAAGGGCTTCCCATTTCACGCTAGCCACAGTCTTGGCAGAGGCCAGCCCTTTCAGGATTCTAGTGTTTAAGAGGTAGTAGTGAAAGCACAATTGTTTACTGGTCCTTTTTTTTGCCTGTCTTGAACAACAGTGCAGAGAAAGGGGCACACACGAGCAAGTTTGTGGGAAAGGGAGAAGAGAGCTTTGCTTGCACACTAGTTTTATATGTTTCTAAAGTGCTCTGAAATCCTCAGAGATAAAGTGGTGTACCCCTAAAGCATTGCGCTCCTCAGCCTGAACCATTGTAGTGCAGAAAGTTGTATTTCTTATGGTTTTCTGCCTAATTAATAAGACATAAGATGTGATCATGTTTGGTTGTTTTGGGTGTTTTTACTATTAATATCATGATCAAAGCCAAAGAAGCAGCATTTGGGTCTGGGCTTGTAATAATTTGTGAATTTTTTTAATTATTTTTTTTCTCCCCAAGGTTGCTTTTGCAAAAGCAAGCCCAAGGTGCTGTGACACTCCTGGGACCTTCTAAGGACATGTCAGAGTTACTGCTCTGTTGTACACCAGGATCTCCTAAGATTTAAAGACAAACTTTGGGAAAGAGTTAGAAATCTGTTGAAACGGTTGATGTAACTGTAGACAGGAGTGTGGAAATTTAGCTTGTAATTGGGAAATTAAACAGCAGAGGTCAGTGTCTCACAGAGACAGAGTCTCCCTCTGCGGCAAACCCTGCGCCTTCTGCCGGGCACTAACCGCTCAGGCTTACCTGTTTCTCCCCATTTTTTTGCACACCCGAGTGTCCTAAGCAGCTGGGCAAGCACACAGGCCTCTCCTGGCTGAAGTTCTGCCTCGGTTTATAACATGGTATTTTCTCCTGACGCTGTTTCCTAGCTTGAAGTATACCTGAAACTGGTATGTAACTGATCTTCACAAACGAAGTGCAATTCTCTATCACAGTCACCAGACTGCGTGTGTGTGAGCAGGTACTGAGCTGAAGCCCTCTTGTCCTGCAGGATGGGCCCTGTATCCTTTGGAAAGGCTTAGTAGGTGCAGTCATCAGAGACATCTGGAAGAAGTGCTTTTCAGGTGGCAAAATACCGACCTCTATGTAGAGTGATTCATCTAAAAGTTTTTGTCATCTGAGGAGAGAAATAGACTCCTCCAACCGTTGGTTCATCTCACTGTGAGCAATAGAAGTGTCCATGTCACTCTGTTAGCCATAAAGAATATGCAGGGTGAACTGTTACTGAGATACAGACCTCCAAGTTTACATTAAAGAAATCTCACCAATAGCTGCATGGAGATAGGCATAGGCTGTTTAGCCTTGATGTTCAGCCTTGACACAACGAAAGTGCTACTGGAGCTGACCAGGAATAAAAGTTTTGAGCATTTGGTACACTTTTGGGATCAAATGCAGATTTCAGGTGTCTCCAGGGTCAGGTAGCACACAAGTGTGAATGTTTCAGGTTAACTATATGCCCCTCATTCTATGTGAGTACAATAAAGAGAACCCTCTTTGCATGGTTTTCTTTATGCAAAGACTGTATGTTTTAAGGCTCTATCATAAGCCAGACCAATTTTATGGGTTTTTTTAAAAAGACACGTAAGCAAGGTCCTGTTACAACACTACAACCAAGCTGGAAACCCAAATCTTTGGTTGGGGGGAGGGGGTGAAAATCACAAGTGGTTAAAATCTAACTATTTTTTTATCCAATTTGTCAAATGCCTATCAATAGTAGTTCTGTTTTCTCTGCACGTTTGTACCTGGTGTTTCAGAAGCACTAGGACTGGTTCCCAGGAGGCTGGACTTTCAGTTTCATGTGGACTTTGAGCAAAAGGAAGAAGAGTTCAAAGGAGAAACCTCCGCATTTGTGCATACTAGAAGTGCAAACTGTCCCCTCAAAGGTACGCAGCAGCATACTAAGATCTGTAAAGGTGTATATTTAACTATCGGGGGCCCTAAGCACATTCCTTATGACGCCCAGTGGGGTCTGGCTGCCTGACTGAGGGATCAGCTTTGCCAGCATATCTGCATTAGATACATGCAGACTCTCACTAGGATTTGCAGCAACCCAGAGGAGAAGGAAGTGGATGACAGTGGCTGTATGAAACATGGCCAGTACGAGAAAGGATGAAAGATTTGGGTTGTTTAGTCTGGAGAGGAGACATGTGAGGAGAGACACTGCCACAAAGGAGGAAATTAGTCTCTTCTCCTTTGTGGACCTATTAATAGGCTTAAAACACAAATGAAACTCCGGTACTAGAAAAATGTTTCTTGTTGCAAGCAAGGAGGTGTGTTGGGATGAACTTCAGGGCTGTGAAAAGTCCAGTGCTTAAGCTTGAAGAAACAGGGTAGGTAAATGTCTGATGGGAATGGTTGTGACACGCTTGATTCTCCCCTGGCCAGCAGGATGGTAAATGAACCCTCCCACTCCAAGTCCTTTCCAACCTGTTTCTATCATCCATTGATAAATCATAAATCCTACAAGGTTCATACCTCAGACTCGATTGAAATAAAAAAGTAGTTTTATTTAATCTACCTTTTTTTCACTTTTTTTTTTTGTTTCTCATTTAGGTGAGGTGTCGTTTAAGGTTAAAACTTTTTAAAGCATTTAGGTAGTTTAGCTCCTACCCAAATTAGTAGGAATTCATCATCTATCTGGGTATTAGGGGGAATCTCCATCATTACATGCACTTAGGTGTGTATTTCCACACTTATTTCTAAATGTTGTCTTTACCATAATGTGTATTAAGAACAAAAACACAATCCTCCTCCACATCCTGACAACATACACACACATAGGCCCCAAAGGAGATAGAGATTGGAAAATAATGTTATGAAATAAAGTCCGTGTCATTCCTTTTTCTTCTATAAAGGATGCTCGCTTCTCTAGTTTTCCTTGGCTACCTGTTGAGCAGGCTTGCATGACTGGAAATTCATACAGCACAGATGTAGCGCCTGCAACTGCAATGACATCCAACACAGCCACAGCATGTGAGAACTGAGGTCATGGCTGCTCATTTACAGACCACTTTTCTTGTCCTGTTCAGTAGAGATGCTGGTTAGGCAGATATTAGGTAGATTCTTACCCATATGGTTAAAAATCTTGGCTGTCACAGACACAAGATCCTGGCACTGCTGTAATGAAAAGACTCTTTCTATTTTCTCTCTCTATTCCTGCAATTATTTGCAGATAAGGCAGCTTCCTGTAGGTGGCCAAAATTTGATGCCTTCTTTCCATTACAAAATTCTCAGACTTATTTTGCTGCTGTAGAAATATGAGATTCACAAAGAGTGTTCTCTGTATCCTATTCACAGATAGGGGACAGCCATTAACGATGGGGGGAAAAAAAGCCAAAACACATTGACGTTGGGAAAAAGTGAGACTGTTTAGTTGAAAGCCAAAAGGCGAACTGACATTCATCCTGGCACAGATACCAGGATGCCATGTGCAGGGATGGGAAATGGATTAGGAGGACTCCAGGTGGGAATGAGAGGATGAATCACCTGCCTTGCAAGAAAAAGTCCAGACCTGTCTTTGACTGCCTTGAAACTGGTAACATGAGAAATCCTGCATCCCTCCCTCTCTAATCAAGAGAATGTTTAATAAGTCATTTTTGTATTAATTGGATTAATTGTCCTGGCCTCCTTGCAAAGTGCTGCAAGCACCACCACTGCAGAATCATAGATAAGAAATAACTATTACTCTTTTTTTAATTATTATTATTAGGAAAAGTGGCTGTTCACTTAGTATCATGCAAGGCAAGAAGACAAACAGGCAGAAAGGTTTCTGACTTGTGGCTGGGCTTTTGATTAGAGGTTACTAAGCAAGACTAGCCTCATCTTAACCCTACATTCCTCCTTGGAAAGCAATGTCTGTTAACACGTCAAAACTGGGCTTATGTATACATTCCGCTGACATCAAAGGCATGCATGGGAAAATAATACTTTGGCTACCTAACTTACAAGACTTTGAACCATTACACTGCCCACATTTTGTTTGTGTCCATATTTGTGCCCTCTGATCACATGTACAGGGTCCTGCACTTGGGTCAGAACAATCCCCACTATCAACACAGGCTGAGAGATGAGGTGATAGAGAGTAGCCTTGCGGAAAAGGATTTGGGGGTGCTGGTGGATGAGAAGCTGGACATGAGCAGACAGTGTGCGCTTGCAGCCCAGAAGGCAAATTGTGTCCTGGGCTGCATCAAAAGAAGCGNAGAAGATGCTGTGAAAAGGTAGGCAATTTGTTGATTCTCAGGGAGAGGTTAACCCAAATACATACTTAATTGAGTGTTGTTTGGGTGGTGAAGATAATACGCTGCCCAATACTGGCATGCATTTTGTTTCTGATTCAGAAAAGCAACAACTGAATTTCCTTCCATTTGTTGTTCTTCATTGCCTGCTTCCTCCCATCCCATGCCCCTTAGCCTCTGCTCTTCTGTTATGAATGCTAAACTCCCCTATTTGTTCCTCAGGTTTATCTGTACATGGGCTTGGGCTTGCTGGTGACAGCACCTCCTGGTATATGACCTTATAGAAATACTAATGCAAGAATTACTCAGGTGAATTACATTGAAATAAAGTGAGACCTACTGTTCTCCCTAAACACTTTTTTCACACACAGTGTTCCTTGTCACCTGAATGATACTGCTCTCAGCCACAGTTGCTAACATGCCTTGAAGTCCAGGTAAAAAACCTTAATAAGCATTGTAAGATTCCCCTTCAGCATTTGGAAGAGCACAAAACAACTTCAGTGCAGATAGTCTTCTCAAGTCATTCAGAAGGAAACACTTTCCCACAGCTCACTGGGATCTTAATGTAATTTTTCTTAATGGAGTGAAAGAGCCACAGGATATATCCCCAGAAATCCCAGCAAGTGCTGACACGGTAACTCACGTAGTACTTTGTGGAGTGACTGCCCTCATCAATTACCTAAATTAACTCAGCAAAGACTGCTCACACATAGAGAAAATCCTCCCTGACCTGATTTGTAAGACCATTTAAATCATTCCTTAGGATCCACCTTTGCTAATATACCTCTATAAAATGAATTGCTGATACTAGGAGAAGGTATACTTTACCTATTTGTGATATCTTGCAAATATTGATGTGTTCAGTATGACAGAAGTGGCTGAGAGTGACTTCTCTTTCCTATGCTAAGTGTGGGCTGTTAGTGACTTACATAAAATACTTCCAACTCAAAAAAATGATAACCATTTTATAAAATTCTGTTGCCATCAGTATAACAGCCCTTTGCAATTTAACATAGAGAAACCCCAAAGGCTAGAAAAGTGTTTCCTCACTACTAATAAACTTGGATTAACTGCATACTATTTAATTAACTCACTTAATTTCATAAAGTTCCATTCTGGTTTTGCTTCTACAGCTTGCATGCTAGAGAAACACACTGGCAGGCTTCCAAATAAGAAATGAATACAGAATATTCCAAGGTTGAGCTCATGCCACCACCAAAGCAAGAATAGCCAAATCTGTAATAGAAATGTCTGCAGAGGTGGGAGAGAGGAAGAGAGTATTCAGCTGTCTGGGCAAAGAAATAGCAGAACTTTTCAACAAATGTGTTCTCTTCTTACACAGAAAATAAAGATTATTTTCATCTAATATTGTTCTCAGAACAGCTATATTTGTCAATATCTTTTTGTAAATTTGCTTGGAATTCAACCTGGAATTCAGCATGGAAAACTTGGGATTGGAAAAATAGGAGCTTGGAAAACTTATATTTGGTAAAGTTTGAAACAACCAAACACAGGAATTTAGAGAGTAATTGTGAATAATAACTAAAGCTTCCATGACTTCTACCCATAGTAGTATTCTTCTCTGATAGTTTTTTAGTAAATGTGGTTTGTCGTTAGCAAATTTTAGACACTGAAATAATTAGCGAGGAAAAACTTCTAGAATGAATGTAGCTATACTTCCGCTTACAGAAGTACACAAGGTATTCTTAGGCTTCTCTCTGAAAATAGCTATACTGGTATAAAAGTTTTTTATACTAATTGCGAATTCAGATTGGAAATATGTGCTGGTTTAATTACACTATAATTAAATGTGCTAAATAGGTATCATACTAAATATAGCTAGGAAGATTGCACTATTTTAACTATATTGACAGACTTAAAGATTTCCATTTTTCTAGGAAAAAAAAGAAAAAGGATCCGCTTCATATACACATTCCATAATGTCAGATGAGTAATTCTGGTCTCGTTGCTGCAACTGCAAGGTCCTGTCCTGCATTAAAAGCTATGCCAAGTCGTATCACTTCAGATTTACCATGAGCTAAAAGCATTCATGTGGATTGTTATCATGGCTCACTTGGTCCACAGTAACTTGTTAAGCCATGATAATTCAGTTATGAATTTGAGCTTAAAGGGAAATATTTCCTAGTACTATAATCATGGTGCTGTAGCTGTGATAGTATAAGGGTATGTTTTACATTAACACAACTCCTAACAAAGTAGCACCCTCACCTAGACTAGACCTGCAAGGCCATAGTAACCAGTGAGTTAATGGTCAAATAAATGAAGACTCCAGAGAAAATCAGTATTGATTAGGATACCCCTGATAATCAGCCTGGAATGCAGCTGTGTTCCTGGATGCCCAGGTGAATCTCCTACTTCAATCCAGAGAAAGAGGATCTTTAGTTGAAGAAGGTGCCCTCACTTGGGAATGCACTTCAGCACACACTTGAATTTCACTAAAAGCAGTAGGATTCAAGTTTGAGCTTAAAACTAAACATATGCCTACAGGTTTTCCTGTATGGGGACATTGATTTAGAGACTGAAAACAATTCAAGTTAACCTCTTTAGAAAGCTATCAAGGTAGTGTTGAAGAAGAAAATAAATTTTAAACTTCAAAAACTAAGGAAGTATTTGGGTCATGTTTCAAGCTGAAAGTGATAGCACACAGATCTATTCAATGACGACATGGTATGAAGTAAAGCCAAAGTATTTTATTAAAGTGATGATGCAGTTTATTTACTCTTTGTGGCATTTTTTGTGTTTTAGGAGAACTAGATAAATCTGATAAGCTGTTTAATTTTGGATTGGAGGAGTTGATGGAAGTGGACTTCTGCCACTGCTCTGCAAAGCTCAATTTCCCTGTTGAACCTCACATTTAAATTACCCCGACTACTCTAGATTGTGTAAGTAAATAGACACGGGAAAGGCAGCATCAGCTCCAATAGTCTGCTTAGTCTTCTTGTTAGAGCTATGACGTACTAGGATGTGTTCACATGTCGGGTGAACACTTATAGTTAATTACACTCAATTTATTAGATTAGGTATGAAGAAGAATGGGATAATAGCAGAGTCATATGGTAGTGGAGGTTTACCATCTGTTATCAGCCTCTGGCAGTATACCCGTTCTTGCTGTGGACAACAAAAAGGAGCGGTGAAAAAATAAATGGTACTTATGCATTTAAACTCTCAGCAGTGAATTTAGTTCAGCATTCTCACTTTACAATTGCACCATTTTGTAAGCAAACTGAGTTATTTTCCAATATTTCACAGCTGAAAAGATTTTCTAGCAGGCTCTTATTAATTGCATTTAATAGCCTTCTGTAAGAAGCCTCTACAGAATGTGTCAAGGCTATTCAGCCCGGTTTAAAGGTATAGATCCAGATAATACAACTGACAGCAGCAAAATTGTGCACAGTTTATTTTGGCTTTGCAACTGTTCACATATATGCACTGAGATTTTTGTATTTCAAAAACACTATCTGTGCATAAATATTAACCCCCTGAAACAAAGCTGAGGAGAAGACATATGTGACATAAAACTCTCAAGCAGCAGAAGTTAGACATCAAAATCTGAAAGCGGGGTACTAAAACCCTCTATTCAGAAATTCTGTTCAACTGTAGTTGACCAGGGAGATTGCTGCCGCCCTGGGTTACATGTGGTTCCTCAAGAAATGAAATGCTGCTCCTCTGCAACCACAGCACTTCATTCTTCAAAATGTGCTTTTAGAAACCAGTGAAGAAATATCTCCACACACTTCCCCAACAGCCAGCTGCCATTATGCTCCAATTCCACACTATGCAACCAGTAGCCTAGGACTGTCCACAATGTTAAGTAAGAGCAACAACTTTCTTGTAAAACTGGTTTTGCACTTCTTTAAGACAAATCTTAGCCTGAGGGTTATCAGCTATTTTGGGTAAGGCTTCTCTTTTGCTGAGCTGCTGCAGATGATGGGAGCTATCTACAATAGAAGGGGAGGGGAAAGGAACACTTTGAGGTAGTATACTTCTGGAAGGCTGAAGACAGGCTGAGGTCTGTGTCTTCATCAACAATGGGACCAGTGCTGCAAAGTTTTACCCTGTGTCTTGAATGCCTCCTCCTGCTGAGAGGCACAGGTTGGACAGGAGGGAGGGATGAATCACGGGCACTCAGAGCCAATCACTTATGGAGGATGTGGCTAGGAATCCACTTAAGAAGGGGAAGGGATATAGACCATCAACATTGTTGACTCTATCTGCTGCAAATTGCTTTCCCAGAGAAAGCAAAAAGTTATGTATCTTTAACGAATGGGAGCAGTAATGAAAGCTATTTCCTTTTTTCTTTTTTTTT
>WEIS01048473.1:0-19751 GCA_013389965.1 Todus mexicanus
CATCTAGTTCCAGCACCCCTGCCCAGGACAGAAACACAAATTTTTAGGGTATCTCCTCACTGATGAATTTAAACAGCCAGGACCCGTTCCCTGGCCTCAGGCAGGTGGTCTGTCCATTAGTGTCATCTTCACATCTCCAGTCAATCCAGCCAGATCCAATCAGCCACCTGAGAATAGTTTCTGGCCTCTGGTAAATCCTAAACTCTCCCCAGGGATTGTGGGGGCAGCGCTGGTGGTCCAGACCTAAACTGTGTTATGTCAGCGCTTCCAATTTAACAATACATGTGATCAAGTTTTGAGGCCTAAACTTGCAAATCTGGACCTTCAGGATGAGATTATTAGTTCTTTCTCCAAGGAGAAGGAGAGGAAACAGGAAAAGTTTCTCATTTATTTACATGAGCTATTATGCCACTTACCCCAAATGCTGCCTCCTAACGCATTAAGTCGCCTGGAATCTCCTTAGTTTTGATTTCACAAGCGATGAGAGACTCTGTTCATCACCACTGCCGTGAAAGGACATGCAAAACACAACTGAAGGCCACAAACATCATCCCGGTGGCCCAGATCTCAGCTGTAGGTGCAGACCCCATGCTTTTGAGGAGAGCAGTGCTACCTGCAGTCTATTCTGGGCCAAAGCCAATGTCACTGCAGCTTAACAGCATGCATTGATCAGGTTTCTAGCTGAGATGGAGACACAAATCATAGAATCATAAAACCCCAGAATGATTTGGGTCGGAAGGCACCTCAAAGATCATCTAGTTCCAACCCTCTGCCATGGGCAGGGACACCTCCCACTGGACCAGATTTCTCCAGGCTCTGTTCAACCTGCCCTTGAACATTTCCAGGGAGGAGCATCCACAGCTTCCCTGGGCAACCTGTGCCAGTGTCTCACCACCCTCACTGGAAAGAATTTCACCCTATATCTAATGTAAATCTACCCTCTTTCAGTTTAAAGACAGTACTCCTCATCCTGTCACTACAGTCTCTGATAAAGTCTCTCCCCATCTTTCCTGTAGACCCTCTGTAAGTACTGGAAGGGCACTATGAGGTCTCTCTGGAGCCTTCTCCAGGCTGAACAACCTCAGCTCCCTCAGCCTCTCCTCATAGGAGAAGTGCTCCAGCCCCCTGAGCATTGTCATGGCCTTTCTCTGGACCCACTGCAGCAGGTCCATGACCTTCATATGCTGGGGGCCCCAAAGCAGAACACCAAATTTTGAACTTGTAATTAAAAGAGTCACACACAGAAGTTACCTGCCTGATCCCAGCTCTATCAATCTCAGCAGAGCTGAGAGGGTTTTGTCTCTCGGTGGATCTGGCCCTCAGAAATACATCTGTGACCACATGTGAATTGTTTGGAAGAACTAGGGATTGAATCTGGGCCCATCCCAGCCTTGTGTAAATAAATCCAATCTCTCTCTATCACCTTCCTAATTTTGTTTTTGTGCTGCCAAACCTCCAAACGCTTCCTTGTACAAAATGAAAATGCACAGAGAGTCACTCCTTCGAGTCATGTTTATTCTCCAGGTTGGCAGCATTTCAACCCTTGGGCCAATCTTCTAAGACAAAAATTGCCCAACTAGCTGAAGACTTCCTTCTGTTCCTGGATTAATGTGTTTGTCTCCTGTTGATTTATGGGAGCTGCAACTTCACGACCTTAGTTCTGAAGAAAGCAAGTTTGGGTCAGAAACTAGGAGTTCCCCGCTGAAAAACAAAACAGAGGGAGGTGGATTCAGCCTGGTTCTGTGCACCATGCCTGGAGCTCAGGTGCCATGTGCCCTCACAAGCAGAACATCTGTGTTTTGCTCAGCTGGGAGGAGGGAGGCACAGATGATGTTTGCCATTTGCTTTCTGAGGTGCTCAGTGCTTTCATCCTCCCACAACCCCACTAGCTGCATGTCCTCAGCTGTCCCCAACAGCCCCAGGGGGTTCCTGGGGTGATCGATTGCCTCCGAGCACCAGCTCACCTGCCATCCCAGCCTGGAGGATGCTGTGCCTCCAAGTTCAGGACGAACAAGATAAGGGGCCATGAGAGCACGACTTGGCTAGAGTCACGGCATGATCCCATCACAGACACTCTGTCTTCTATATTTTCCTTATCTGAGAGGAAAAAGCACCGCCTGCAACTCTGCCCCAGCATAAAGGTAACCAAATTAATTGTGTGCGTCTGCAATTAGCAATCCTTGCAGGCTTTTCACAAAGGTGGGAAGAAGAAAGACAGAGCAGCGATAATGAAGGGACAGCTTTCTACACACTCTGGGCTGGCAAGGACACAAAGGACACACACAGAGGATTCATTTTTTCTTTTAAATCTAATTTCATCTGACATTTAGCAATCGTAACTTTTCGTTTGAGTAATAAATGGGTTTGTCCTTTTCAGCAAAACTGCAGTGGACATATTATTCCCTTTATGGTGTGTTTTGCTGAATTCCAGATGTTGCTGTTTACTCAAGACAAAGTTCATCCAAAGAAGGGTCAAGAAAAAAGAGTTCTGCTGAAAGCAAGGGGGGCGAAAAAAAAAGATTCTGAGGACAGCTTGTGTAGGTATTTGAGGACGGCTTGTGTAGATATTACTGTTATGTGGAGCTTTACTCTGAGCTGAATTATGGCAATGCAGTGAATCATCCTGGGGGAGTGAAAATGACTGTCAGTGCTTGCTTCCCCCATTAACCTTTTCTAATGGGAGCTTGTAAAATAATATGTGGCCTGGGAGACAAGGAACAAGTGACTACTCATTGAGATAGCCTCCGCAGGAGAAATTAGCATCTTGCCTGATGTGATGGTGAAAGAAATAACCCTTTGCTTACCCAGTCTGCTCCTGGGTTAAGTGTTGCTCTCTACAGGCAGAGACAGAGCAAGCAGGGAGCTGGGGCTCTGGAGCTTGGAGAAAAAGAGACTGAGGGGGGACCTTATTCATGATTAGCAATTTGTAAAGGGCGAGTGTCTGATGGATGGAGCCAGACTCTTCTCGATGGCACCCAGTGATAGGACAAGGAGCAACGGGTGTCAACTAGAACACAGGAGGTTCCACTTGAATATTAGGAAAAATTTTCTTATGGGGAGGGTGCCAGAGCCTGGCCCAGGCTGCCCAGGGGGGTCGTGGAGTCTCCTCCTCTGGAGATGTTTAAAACCTGCCTGGATGAGTTCCTGTGGGACTTGCTCTGGGTGATCCTGCTCTGGCAATGGGGGGATTGGACTAGATGATCTTTCAAGGTCCCTTCCAGTCCCTAACATTCTGTGAATCCATGTGAATCTGTAAATCTCTGAAATACGTGACTGGAGATGCTGCTTATTCTAGTTATGCCATAGTTGAGATCTCCAATATCCTAGGTGGTGTGTGAAGCAAAACCCAATCCACATTAGAGCATTTACAGGCTAAAACAAGACACCACGGGGCTTACTCTGAGACGAGAAGAAGACGAAAAGTTCTTCAGTTGCTTCCTCTAGATTTACAAAAGCATTGTTTGCATTTTAACTGGATTTTAATCTTGGGAACAGAGGCAGAAGCCAGTCAGACTGTTGGTGCTGTGCAGCTTTTTCCCAGGAGGAGCAGGAGAGGAACAGAGGGAGTCAAGGTGGCTGTACCACCCAGTAAATAGGATGTCTCTGCTTGTGCTGCTGTGCACAGCTTTGACACATCTGAGCACTGAGTAACTGTTCCCACCAGCAAAATGTGCAAGACACACCAGAGAAGAGCAATTTCCAGCTGCAGCAAGCATTCAGTGCTCTCAGTTTGGGCTACTCTCTTTTGCGAGTGTCCCTGCCTTTTGCCGGAGACATCTCCATCTTTTCTCTTGACAGGGAACCAGTCCCTCTGGAACCAGACCAAGTGGTTGCAGAAAAGCCTTGGGGTGGCTTTCAACAGCAAACCTCTGACTATACTCCCATCTGGGTTTCTGGAGTGAGAAGATGACTTAAAGCTGAATTTAGTCCCTCGACATAACTAAACAGAGCCTGTAAAGTTGTCTCTGATTTTGGTAGATTTCCTCCATGCTGGAAAAGAAAATGAGCAGAATAAAAGCAAGAGGTTTGTTTTATTTGCAGGGAAGAACATTCACAAGAGTGACTTGCTACCTGCTGTTTGCTAGTTGAAGGCTGCAGAGATATTTAGCAGCCTGTTTGAATTGACTGCACTCCCTGGAAGTGAACGTTCGGATCCTAATTCAGCCTTTCATCCCTGTCAAGTGGGATCAAACCACCTCTGGTGGGTAACCAAGCCCTGCATAAGAAGGTTTCAAAGTGTGGCTGTGTCCTGCCTACCCACCCACCACTGGGTTGCCGCAGTGAGGGACAGAGGTGAAGAAAAATCTTCTCTGTGACCAAGGGGCATGATGGAGAGATTTCCTGGAACCATTTGGAACTGGAAACCAACTGCTCAGGAAGCTGAGAAGTTGATGTTTCCCCAGTCCTATGGAGGTGGAAATAGAGGTGTGTGGCATCAGACCGTAAGACACTTCGTACTGGGCTGGAGAAAAGCAGCAATGCAAAAATCAGCACGAAGTACAAAAAAGTAGGTAGCTATCCCCTGGCCAGATTTAATGGTTGGCAAATTCCTGAGCAACCTTTCCCTTCAGTAACCTTTGGAACACTCCAAGAACTTGTCAGGCGGGTTGGCCCTTACCAAGTTGAGCTTGCCTTGTGCAGACACGAGGGATTAATCACAGAGACACGTTGTCTGGAAGTCAGCCCACAGCTCCCCCACCACCCATCTTGTGACGGGTTCGGGGTGGCCTTGGTGTGGATTTCTGGGTGCTGGCAGAAGATTGCCACATAGCCAAAAATGCCAGAGTGAAGGGCTCCTTCCAGGCTGTATCTGGGTTTGTGTCTTTGTCTCCATGTGAGACATCCTGGGAGGAAGGGGATGAGACGCCAGTGCTGGGTGTGATCGTCTCTAAACAGGAGATGAGGGGCAAACTGAAGACTAAAATGGGAAATGCTTGGGCTCAATCAGATGTTTTTATTAATTTTTTTTTTGAGTACTTTTGCCCCTGCTCATGAAGAGGTTTGATCTTGTTTCCCCCAGGAGCATTTTGTCCCTGCCCAGAAGGAGCAGAGCCAATAATGGTTGGTTGTTCTTACGATCTGTGCTCCGTGCCACAAAATTAGCAAAACAGTGACTTGACAGCTCCCCAGGGCTTCTATTTCCCTCAGGTTTGCTACCTCCTTAATGAAAGATTCACTAGGCATCAAATAGATTATTTTTTTACTATTATTATTATTTGGCTGCCTTTGGGAAGGGAGAAAGGAAACCAACCTCTGCCCTACTTGCTAGCAGGAATATTTACCTATGCAAACAACCTAATCTGATTTTCAAGCAAACAGATCAATATTTGCTTTCTACCACATTGAAACTTGCTGTTAGCATTCCTGGTACAGAAATAAATAAAGATTGATGTTAGGGGCCGGTGATATGACTGGTACATGTGGGTATATTCTGCTTCAATTCTACAGAGTCAGTTTATTCCAGCAGAGAAGTTGTCTTTATATTTTTCATAGTTGTGCCGAATTTTGTTTCCAGTATGAAGCTACAATTAAGAAAGAAATGATGAATGGAAAAGTAATGGAATGAGATCAACCAGGAATGAACACAGGCTCTTGGAGTGGGGGAGTCTAGATTCAGTTTAGAGAGGGGAGTGTTGGTGCAGGTTGGGTTCCTGTTATCCTCTTTCCTGGCTGCCTGAACCTACATATCTCAAGTTTCTCAGACCACAAGATTATTCATACTTGCTTACATTACAGTTTCTTCCAGGAGCACTAATGCATTACTCCTTTTGTGTTTGCTGTGAATAAATATACAGCATTAGACAGCCTACAATCTACACGGGCAAGGTAAGTAGAAAGCGGGAGATAACATTGTCTTTATACTTATTCATGGGCTGGGAAGATTAAGGGAAGGAGATTAAGGGACATGCCTGTGGCAGCCTGTGACAGACAGAGCAGCTAAAGACTGATCTCCTAACAATGATGGGCCTCCTTAGACCTCTGTTAGTGTCCTCCTTGTATGACTCCCCACCCAGCTGAGAACACCCTTATCCCATTGGGGGAAATGCAATCTGAGGTATGTTAACTAGCCCTGTAACAGAACCTTTCCAAAACAGGGATGTATTTGCAGATAAGTGTATTTTTTTTCTTTGCAAGAGGAAATAGGGTACCAATAGGTCTCCCACAGGTATCAGTGATGCCGTTGGCTTGCCAGGCATGTAAGAGTCAGCAGAGCTGGACCAAGCTCCATCCCCAGTGATACCTGAGGAGGTAAAATGGGATAAAGTTCCTTTCCTGTACCACCAACCGAGGAGAGTGAACACAAATCATCTCCACATCCCCAGCTCTGCTTCCAGAATAGGACAATGAGAAGGCGATAAATTTCATTACAGATGTCTCAGCTAAGGGCATAATATCTAGTTATTGGTGATGGAGCAGAGCTGCTGGGAAGCTGTTAGCATTGCCACAACCTGCCCCTGTCCCAGAGCCGTGGTTGCTGTGTGCACATCAGTCTGCAACAGGGGAAAACCGCAGTCTACTGACACTTCCACATGTTACATCAGCAGGTTGATCTCAACATCAGCTAGTGGACGTACATGTTCTAATCACTTTCCCTCTATTTTTTACAGTTTCAAACTCTTGTAATAACTACTAATGTCTACCTCCAATAATATTGGTAATGGTATTACTGATAGTGCTCTAGTGCAGCTGCTAGTCAGTATTGCCATGGTCAAAACTAAGTGCTGGACTATCTTCCCTGGGCCTGTAAACACCTCATTATGTAATAGGATGACCAAACTGGTGTCCTTTCATTGTCAGATGTGATCTGTGACATGTAAACAGCGTGTTCTCCGCCTTCTTGCATCCCTGATGTGTCTCAGTGCATTAACGTCACCTCATGTTATGCTGCTGCACCAGATGACGTCAATGGTTGTGAGGTAACATGACTTGGACAGAGAGAGAGTTGACGATAAGCGCTCCTAGAAATTGGAGCGTAGTGTTGTGTACCTGTCTAGTTCAACCAGAAGGTCAGGATACCCACAGCAGGTGACCTTTGAAATTCATCAAAGAATTGAAGGACTATCCTACACCCCGACTTTTGGTTTAGCACATCATTAGTAGACATTTTAATACCATGATGTCACTACCTTAACCAGTCAGAGAGGGGCTCCTTTCCCTTATCCCCAAAAATGGACTTGGGGTCCCAAAATTATCCTGCCCTGATGGTGAAAGGCAAAGATTCTGAGCTGTGTATTTCCTCTGGTTGAAGCAGAAAGGGAAACATCAGCTCCACACCTGCCTGGGGCTGCAGAGCTGGCGAGGAGCGATGGCGTGGAGGGACAGGAGTTTAATCAGCAAACAGCTCTCGAGAGCTGGAACTTGTCCACTGTGCAGTGGCACAATCTGAGAAGCCATTTAAGGTCTCAGCTGGAGAACAAACATAGAAAAGATAACCAGGGATTGCAAGGCTGTTTGAGATCTACGTACATATACTGTTTTGACAGCAGAAATTATAAACAGATCATTTTTGTTGACCTGTGCCCTACAATCTGTTTGAAAGCAATTCCTGCCTTTGATCTGAGAAACCAATGGTGGAAAACATTGCTTGCATGGAAAATATTGTCTGGGCCATCTCTTGCCTAATGGTTTCTTTCCTAATTCTGATGAACCAAGCTAATACTCATACTTCCTTGGCACTACCTGAGTATGAGTCCCCATGGTGCTGTTGCTGGCTGTTTGGATGGGTCTGAGCTGATGAGTCAGAGCTGAAATGTCTCTGATGAGCTGATAAAAGGAGGATGACACTTCAGGCAGCACAAACCATGAGAGAGCCACACATATCAGCCTGTTCCACAACACTTTCACAAGTGGTGGAGGGGGAAAGTGGAAAACAGAGACATAGGAAGGAAAGAGGCAATAGGAGGAAAAGCAGGGCATGGAGCAGAACAAACAGCCAGGACACAGAAAAAAACATTTCCAAAGCAGAGAAAGGTGGCTCCCACATAGAAATCTGCCCTGCTTTGTCCTGCTTACTTAACAGAAATGCTGCAGGCTTCCCACACCTCACTTTTAGTTACCGATGACAGGGCGAGAGAACAAGGTTGTTTCAGCACCTTGCTCCCCCTCACTGTTGCGCTCGACCTACTGCTCGCTCTTCCCTTCTTGGGAGAGAGACAAGGTGGAGGCAAGGGATCGGGGTTCCAGGGCATCATTCCTGGGAGGCCAGCAGGAAAGTAAGTATTTAGGAGGTGGCAGATTGGACCAAAGAGTCGACGCTATGTTCCTACCAGGGCGTGATGCTACAAGCAAGGCAGGTACTGGGAGAAGAGGAAGAAAAGTCTCTCAGACTGCTGGAAGCAGATCCTGCTGTTTAGGCTGGTTTCACTTCCCTCTGAGATGTGTAGGGCAGTGGTCACTGGTGCCTGTGTGGTAGGCATAGCATTGCTGTGCCTGTGATGGGTTGAGGAGTTTGCTAAATTAATCTAAGAGATTAGACCTCTCTTTAGAAACCTGGCTCAAAAAGGAGAATGGCAGCTCCTTTTACACACTATCTTCTTGAAGTGTGTTTCTCTGGGGCAGAGATTCAACAGGCTCCACAAAATCACCTCGTCAGGGACAGAGCTTTCGCTAGAGCTTCATCTGTGTGCCTCCAGCCATCACTCTGCCCACTTAGCGCTGAAAAACCTCCTTATGGAATTACTATTGCAGACCAGTTGCTGGTCTGGTTCAGTGCCTGCTTCTTGCGGATGTATTTGTCCTTCAGTCTTCCCCAAGCACTGTCGCTGCCAGGACAGTAACCGGGCTTTCCTTGTTGCAATTGTAAGAGTGATTAAAGCTGCAGAGGATGCAGACTTAGGTCCAGGCTGTTTCCCCCACCTTCATCCCAAGATTGTTTTTCATCTGCACGCTATTATCCTAGAAATCTGCATTCATGGAGGTATTCTTAATACAAGAACAATTGAGACCTTTTGCCTGGCTGTATTCTGCCTACCCACTGCTGGACAAACACCTTGCTCCCAGGACAAGATAGTTAACGGGGTGGCAACTTGAATGATCTTCTCTCATTTCTAAAGCACTTATTTTGACCACAGCCTTGTGGTCTGAATTAGGTCTTTTCCTTCTCTATCATAACTCAAATTGTCTCTAGTAGCTCCCCAGGTTTGGGTGCATGTCATCTCTGCTGCTCTACGTGGTCAGCAGTTCACAAGCCCAGCTCCTCTCTCCAACCGGGTGTGTGTTCAGCTCCATCGTGCGGCATGGGACATCGTGAAGCCACCTTCCCTGGAATGGCTCACAGCTACGTTCTTGTCCTAAAACCAGGGTAGACACAGAGAAACTGCCTGATGGGAATAGTCCACAGCTCATACCCTGTCCAGCAATTGTTTGAGAGAGTTTTAGGTGGTCTGAGGACAAAAATCATCCAGCAAAGAAGCTAATATCTTATTGATGTGAAAGGCTCCAGGGCTGTGCCCTGGTCTGCTTTAATTTCCTAAATCAAATATGATCCAAATTATTTAACTTCAGTAAGCTATGTAGGGAAAACATCAGTCTAATTCCCTATAGAAGACACAACCTCATCCTGGGAGTACTGCAGATCCCATCTAAGATTCCATACAAAGCCTGAGGGCTCTTGATGGTGGAGGGGAGACAACGGGCTGCATCCTCTGCCCAGCTCTGTGTCCATGCCAGGGCTGCTCGCCTCGATGGTCTCAGAGATCTTTTCCAGTCTTAATTATTCTGTGATTCTGTGAGCTTGTGCTACTACTTTTGTGGTCTCTTACTCTCAGATATTTCACAAACACATCAGCCCCAAATTAAGCTGTCACATGTTTATGGGGGCATCTTCTACTCCACGAGTTCTTACAAAGCAGGGTCTGGGCAGGAAACATCTGCTTCAGAGACTGCGGCATCCTGAGGAGTTAAATGAGCTGTGGTAAAATGGGGAGTAAACACGGCCGGTGCATAACAAAGTGGTGTCCGGTAGTAAATTCCTCCTATTGGAAAGAAAATGGAATTATACCCTCGCTTCCCCGAAATCCTCTCTGTTTCTCAGCTAGGCCCCAACAATTTCAAGCATCCCAGGCACGCAAGGAAATACTGCTGACGTCAGGCAGCCAGAGGCCATGGAGAGGGGATGGAGCTCAGGAAGTCTGCCCCCCTGACAAAGAAACAGATACTGTGTGGAGAATATATTCTGGGTCATAAAAGGGTTTCCCCGGTGTGAAATCTGTCTGAGGCAATGTTCTATTTAAAGTCCCCAGCTGTAGCCTGAGGAAGGGGCAGCGAAGCACCGAGTGAATCATCCATCCTGTCCGAGAGAATCCCAAAATGGGTGATTTCCTGCATTCTGAAAGCAAACAGCACACTTAGGCTCTGCTGGTGCCAGAGGGGAACCCAACACCATCTAATGGGGATCTCGATGAGGTCATCCAGGAACCCAGATGTAGTGTTTATCTGCTATTAATTCCTCACATAGGCAAAAAACAAGGGACACAGCCTCTCTTGCTTATGGGTATGTTATGCTGGAGCAGGTCCACAAAACGGGTGCAGGTTGCCCCACCACAAAGACCAGCTACAGCCAGGTTGTACCAATGGAGGAGGTTGTCCACAGCCACCAGTATCGTGCCCTTCCCGGTCACTGGAAGCAAGGATAGCCTCTCATCCCATCTCCATCGCTCATGAAGATGGACTTGTCAAGGCATCAAGTCCATCCCTGCACTGATTCACAAGCTGCTTAAGTATTTTACTATCTACTCAACTCATAACAGGACTTTTAATGAAAATTATTCACTGGGGGAAGACACTTCAAGTTGCAAAGCACTGTCATTCATTGACCAACACTGAATCATGACCATACTCAGCACGCAATGAAGATTTCAGACACAAGAATGCTTCAAGTGTTGTCTACAATGAGCAAAGGTGTGAAGATGATAAAATATAGGGCAGCATTAGTTTAGCTACATCTGTTTAAACCCAGTTATCAAAACCACTTCATTTTTCCATTTGTGCTTGAGGCTAAACCATGTCATTTTAAAGGCTAAACCTCCTAAACTCAAAATGGAGTTAAGGATGCAATTTTCAAATTTTTGGAGGTCTAATTTTCCCCTCACTGAACCACTGAGCTTTTCAGTGGAAGCATCCCAGAGAGCACAGAGAAGCAGTAAGTACATGTCTTACCAGAAGCACTTGCAGTCAGGCACGCCAAATGTTAGTCTCCTAAAAATTCAGTGCACTGATTCAGTCAAGCTCACATCGTTCTGATAAGTTAACTTTTCACAGGCAAGTTTCATATTGGATCAGATGGTTTTGATCTGTGTCACTCCAGCTCCATGTCAGATGGAAAAGATGTAGTAGGTGACCTAGCCCGTCAGGCAGACACCGTCCTACCAATTCAGATTTTGAGAACTTGGCCTATTACCTAAGTGAGGACCACTTGCAACCACTTGCCATAGCAGATTATGCTAACCTCAAAAAACGTTGCCATTTATCTGACCAAGCCTTGCACTGTCTCTAAGTTAAGCATTGCATCTAACTATGCACTTTCATAACTATGCATGAGATTAAAGAAGCAGATTTCTAATTGAAATATTTGGTAAACAAACACAGGAAAATATATACCTTTGTCTGCAACTGTGCTACAGATGTAGCCCTCACTAGTGGTGCTATATTGAAGACGTTTGTAAATGTCTGACGAGAGGTGGGATTTGTCCGAACAATTCCAGATGTTCATACTGTAAGTCTCTGCCTATGAGCTAAGTGTCTAGACTGTTTTTATAGTCAACAGAGAAATACAAGCGCTTCAGGAGGCTTTTTTCCTTGTCCTAATGTCTACAACAGCTCTGATATTGCACCGTGAAACTGTCTGTTGCTTTCCACTGGCTGTAAAGAGCATCCAAAGTGACCAGCACTGATGCAGCTGCCCAGGCTGTGTCTGCACTAGAAAACTGAAATGCCAGGGATCATTCTCTGGCTCTGAAGATGAGGGGCGAGGAATGGCACTAAGTAGTCTTTCCTTCTGAAGTAGTGAGGTTGCCCCAGAGTGACTGCTACCACTCTGCCCTGAGCCCACCAGATGTTTGAAGAGCACTAGGGTGGCTCAGATCAAAATAATTGCTGGGGACTGTTCTAGCAGCTGGGATGGTCTGGTGCTGTGGATGGCCAAGTTACAGAAGGAAACCATGGTAGTTGGCACAGGAACAGACAGATATGTTGTAGGTATGTCAAATAAGAGAAGTCAATCCTACCAAATTTCAGGCTTGATATGGCTCTGAGCAACCTGCTCTAGTTGAGGATGTCCCTGCTCACTGCAGGAGGTTGGACTAGATGAGCTTTAGAGGTCCCTTCCAACCGAAACCGTTCTATGAAATGTCTTGGAGGTGGTCATGTCTTCTGCCGCCTTCACTGCATGTAAATAAGAGTGATTTGCTTGCTGCTTGGATGCTGTTGGTGTTTCTTCTGCAAGGGACTGCAGGATTGCAGGCTAAAATTTGGCTGCTCTGACCTTTCTTCTTATCCTTCCTGAAGCATGAAGGTATGTTTTGTCAGTGCCTCCAGATGCTGAAGCTCGAAGTTATTTTTTTTGACAGTGCCTCCATGTCTTTGCAGAAACCATGCAGGAAAAGGATGGTTCATTTTCCTCTATATGGATTCCCCTAAATTGATTTCCCTTCAGTGGATTTTCACTGTTGAAAGGATTAAGCTTTTCACCTGCTATTTGGTGATTATTAAAATCACTGGGGATAGGATTGCAAAAGCAGGCGATGCCTTTTCTAAACCCAAAGGACCTCCTGAGCAAACTTTTGCTGCTCCTTTGGTGTCAACACATGGCTCTTCCCATCCATACCAGAGCGAATTGCCAACCAAAGCAGCTGCATCCTTTTGTTAGCTGTTGGTCTGGTTGGATCATTAGCTGTCAATGCAACAGAAGAATTCAATCTTTCTTCTACATCAAGACTAGCACAGTGGAACACACTTATTATATTCACTTTTTACACAGTAAAAGCTGCTTGTTTGTGAACTGCTTCATTATGTTGATGTAAAATGTCTCATTTTCCACCTTTCAGTGTCTCTCTCTTATGCCTGCAAGACTTGTTACTGTCACCAAACGCTATTGCTGTGGGTATGTACCATGTATGCTAAACCCTTCAAAGATAGATTCTGATCACAATTTTAGTGGTCTGAGTATAGTATGACCATGACCAGAGTCTGTCTGCTAGGGAAATAACACCTGAAACAAGTTTATACAGCTGGGGTTCTTGATTCTTCAGATATTTGGGCTTTATCTCAGTAGTTTCAGTGAGACTTCTCCAACAGCATAAAAGAGAGTCAAGTTTGACCCTAGACACTGAGGATGAACAGAAATGAAAATCAACCTCAAAACCAAGGAATGGATGTTTCATTTCAACTGCAATGTAAAAACATAATAAAAAAAAGAGATGTGAGAATCTGAGGGGAATCTAGAAATCCTGGCATGGCATTACAACTGCTTCTTTTTAGCTTTGAAGTTTCACACTTTGATGATGCATTACTGAGTGTTTTTATCTACGTGCCTTCTCTTCCGTGTAAAAATACCAGTTTTCAGTTGAGGGAGCTTATTTTTATAGTGAGTGGTTAGATTTTATTCTGGAAGCTTGAAAACAGAAGAAAAAATACTGACACAGAATGCTAATATGTGTCACGTGAAATTTCCTGAAGAGAAGGAGTTCTTGGAAGTTGATCTCCAGACTGATTTTTGCACAAGTGAGGGGTGCCATGAAAAATGATAATCCCCATTAATTAAATCTTCTGGTGTTAGAGAACAAATGGAGGCACATCTGAAAGCTGAAGGGATTTGTAATGTGACTCAGTCTTTTTGCCTCTAGGTCACCGCTTCGGAGTTGGTGTGGGCTAGTAGCGACTGAAAGTCATTATTCTCTGACAGCTGTTTGGAGACCTTTGGGAAATGAGTTTGTGTTATCCTGCTACCAGTGATAGAGTGACTGATGCAGCATCAAGTAATCTATCCTCCCTACAGGGGGTAATTGGTATTTTCCTCCCTGATAGCAGAGAGACTGTAGCTAAAACAGGCATCAAGCAAAATTATCGTCCTGTCACTGTACCAACAGCATCAGCCACATTATTATTTTCAGCCCCCCAAGCACTAATGCTACGTGCACCTTGCCACCAGGGTGTCCAAACACCGATCACAGGCGGTGTCAGCAGGATGCCCTGGTACCCCAGGGGTGGGCATCACTCTCTTTATCAGTAACGCTCACAAGGAAAGAAGAGCTGGGGAGAGGAAGGGAAGTGAACCTCTCTAACTACTCCCAGGAATCTGTCATTACTTTGCATCACGCATACTGCCTGCAATGTCACGGATACCCCTCCCTGGAAGTGTTCAAGGGCAGGCTGGACGGGGCCTTGAGCAACCTGCTCTAGTGGGAGGTGTCCCTGCCCATGCCAGGGGCATTGGGACTAGGTGATCTTGAAGGTCCCTTCCAACTCAAACCAGTCTATGATTCTATGCAACACGGGTACAAAGCAATATAAATAACCCGGTAGTCAGCTTCCTCCTGCTCTCTGACTGACTCTCCTGCCTTTGACTCCTGCCCTCCTGAAACTTTGCCTTGGTTTCTTGTCTGGTAGCGTCAGCATGAGCACAGCTGGCTCTGATGTCCCTGTGAGCACAACATAATATGAACTGGAGTGCCTGAGGCAGCTTTAGACAGGCCACTGAAGTAAAACACCAGCAAGCTTTGGATGAGCGAAAGCTGGCAGAACGCATTTGGACCTTGTGGCACTCTGCATTTTTGCAAATATTTTGCAATTTTATTTTTTTTTTTTCCAAAAAGTTGGCAAAGAATGTGTCTCCATAACATTTTTTTGATCCAGTACTAACACTGCCCGAAACCAGCTTTCCTGTCTCGTTGAACTTCATTTTTAGAGACACTGACTCACATCACAGAGGAAACTATCTCAGTTTGCCTTGACCATGTAAGAAAATTGAGATCCAACCTCCATGGATATTTCCTGTTATTTCCCTGGTGGAGGCTGATTGATTGGGGGAGCAGAGATCCTTTCCTGGTAGACTTTGCTTCCCATGTCTTTCCACCCTGTGTGACTGTGCTCTCAGCTGCCCTTACGCCTGATGCAGCCTCTTACAGACAGTGGTTCGTCTCACTCAAAAACAAAGGTTCAAGCCAGATGTATTCTCCTCCACAGAAGCCTCTTTCCCTCCACTGACTGAAAGCTGCTTTGAATGTTCCAGTCAGACTCAGATGTCTACCTTCAAGACGTGTAATAGAAGGAGACCTGCATCTTAGCATGTGCTTTTATAGGGAGAGCTGACAAAATGGAGCCAATATCCTGAAGAAACAAAAATAAAGACTTTGGAGAAGAGGAAAAATATGTTAAGGGAGTTAAAGTGACCGGTTTGATTTATACAGGAGAAGAATATTTAGTGGCAACTCAGTTACAGTCAATAAAAAGGTTAAAATGTGAAAGAGCTTTTTAAATATATTGGGGAAGGACATGACAAGAAGCAGTGGCTGGAAACTGAAGCCAGACAAATTCAAGCGCAGTCTCATAAACTATAAACCCCATAAAGCACTGTGCCACCAAGGGAAAATGAGGTTTAACGTTGACCTTGACTCAAAGTAAGCCATTGTTGGGAGGTGACAGCTGTGCCACCAACTGCAACAACCATTTAAGCATTGGGACTGTTGTGGTCAGACACAAAAGGTGCTCAACGGGCCGAGGCATAATCTGAGCAACCACAGTCTAAAGTAGGGATTCAGTTGCATATTAATAGGTGTGTGGTGCTATTTGAGTTCTGGGCAGTATGTGGTATCTACACAGGACTGACCAGACATGACACAAGACCTATAGAAGAGCCTTTTGGAGTAGAAGGTAGAAACTTAGAAGCACACATGAACGAATCTCCAAGGCTGCTAGGCTACGCTAAGGAGGTGTCTGAATCTAGTCCCAATTGTCTAGAATCCTCTTAAAGCCAGTGGAGAGTTGTAAGCAGGATGTCCAAAAATGGGGATCTGAAATATATCTCTTGAACTATTGCTTGAAACCACCTATTTGTCTCTCTACATCACAAAAGGAGAGCAGGGAAATTGGCTCAGCTGTTAATATCTCACTGCAGGTATCCAATGCCAAGTGAGATGAATCCAACACCCAATGACTAAATGAAATGCTCCACTACCATAACAATGCCTTTAGATATTTTCTTGGAGGCTAAATTGCAAGATTAAAAATTTTTAATCTGAATTTTGGACAGGAGTAAACAACCAAAGGCCAGAAAATCCTTGTTTTCCCTCAGGCCAAGCTAAACAAATAAGCTAGACCACAAAAGTCATTCCAGTGCTCTCAATGAAAGAAAAAAAAGTACACCCATTGAAATTAGAAATGGTCATTCCTCTCTCAGAAACATCCCAGGACGACTGTGAAGTTTGATGAATACATCACCACTGTGTGATGAATACATCACTGTTGTGTGATCCCCAGAAACCTTTTTACTTGGCTATAGGTTGTCATCAGTTAGATAACAATTCCATGCCAACGTGCACGTAGTTGTGCAACATCCAAACACAAGACTCTGACAATTGCTAAGCAATACAGAGTGAAGCAACCAGGGCAGAAAAAGGGAAGGAAGAAATAAACCACCCCAAAGTAAGGGAAAGATCAGAAGATCTTTCACTCCAGTGGCCTTTGGCATAGTGTTACTGCTGTAGCTAAAGCAACTAAAACCTTTCCCAAACCCCTGCTTGGCCTCTCCAGCTATAACAGATAATTGTCCTTTGTAATGACTCTACTTTCTACGACTCCTGCACGAGATTAGTTTTGTATCTAGGGCTGAATCATGAAGGAAAGAGGCAGCAAAGACAAATGTCATGACCAAGGCTGGTGGAGGATTGGGACACTGAAGCCAGTCAGATCCTGGTAGGGCACAGCAGGCGCTGTGGTGAGGCACGTTGTACCACACCCTGCAAACACAGCTGCTGGAAGAGTTAGAGCTGCAAGCAAGCAGAGGCAAGCAGAGGTCAAGATTATTTTTAGAAGCCTAAAGTGAACGTCCTTTCCTGAGTCACTAAGAAAACACTGTTTGTTTGGGGGCGGTTTCTGCTAAGAAACACACACCACCTTTAAAGGTGAGTTTACCTGCTGTACGTGCTGGTCAGGCTTCAGAAGGGACATACTCGAAGAAAAGGCAGTATCTGAAACAGTCACAACTGGGTTCGTTTAGGACAAGTGGATTATTGAGGTAAATGAACCAATAAGTCCTGGAGCTACAGACTTACATGTCCCTATTGTCCCCAAAGGAAAATGGGCCACAATCTGGACCATACTATGACCTCTCCTTTTGAAGTGGTGGTGAGGATGAGTTTGGTTAAGATCCCAAAGCTCATGTCAGGGACATGGGGAAGATACACTGTGGTCTCTGCTAATAAATTGCAGTGTTGCATTCAACCTGGGCACTGCAACTGCACCAGCTGCCCTCTTGAATTGCTAAAAATCCCCAGCTTAGGTTTATCTGAGGTTAGCTTGTCCTTTTCAAACAACTCTCAGCACCTCACCACAAGCCTAGGACCATTTCCTCCTGTTCCAAAGGCCAGCAGGGCTCCATGGTCTGTACCCATGACTGACTTACCCATGTAAGTCAGATCATGCTTAGTGCCATCAGGAACAGAAAACGTGCTCTGGAAGCGCTTTGTTTGCTCTTCAGCTGAAGCTGTGATGTCTGAACAGCACCAATGAGACTCAGAAAAGCTTGTCAGTCAAAGCTCTGAAGAAACATGTGTTCGTAAGGTATCGGCAAGGTCTGTCATAGTGTTAGCAGGTGTTACCTGCAACACCCTTCTTCTCCGTGATAGGCTTCTCCTAAGCTGATTAACTATTTAAAACAATCTTGTCTGCACTAGGAATTTAATACTTTGTAGTAACTCCTGGAGTGTCTCTGGAAATTGAAATAGCCCCTGATCAGCAATAGATGTTCTCCTGGCACTGGCCACACAGGAGATGGAGAGACAAATGACCATTAGAGGTGGCTGGAAAGAGGATGGTGAGAGCTAACCACATTTTAGTGATGATGATACCTCTGATACCTCACTGGTTTCACTGAAGGTGTGGAGCATGCCTTGCTCAATCACCAGCACTCGTTTTGTGCTCAGGGCACACCCCTGGGGAGCTACAGTGTGGACTCAAGTCCTTGGAGCCTGGGTCTATGAGTGCTTCTGCGTGTGCTCTCTTCTTAGCTGGCCTCAAGCTGAGCTCTGCCAGCTCATCAGAGACAGTGCAGCTGCACTCGGGTTTGGTTGCTGAGTGGTCAGGGTGCTTGAGAAATCTCATGGGATCCAGGTCTTGACAGAGTCAAGCGGATGGATGGGTAACTCCTGCCTTAGCCCCATGGTCCAAGAGCCCTCTGGGAAATTTGCTGGACCCTGGGGCTAAGGCAGGAGTTATACATCCATCCGCTTGACTCTATCAAGACCAGAGCACCTCTTGTGCCAGCTGCCTTTAGGATGCTGCAGAAATTCAGAAGCTAAAACACAAGGCACTGATGGGGTTTAGACACCCCAGGGTGAAGCAGGAGTTGCAGGATGCAGCTCTGGATCTAAAAGTTTTCCATTTGGGGGGAACTCTGGGTTGCATCTGCTCTTCTTAGGGTCAGTACACTGAAGAGTATCTGTCAGCTAACGCCACAGCATCTCATCATGCCAAAGTCCTCACCTGAGCCCTGTGGCCACATTATAATCCTTTGCCTTGAGATGATGAGACATTTGCTGGCTGGATCCTGCCCAGCTATGGATGGAGATCCTGTCTGGAGCACATGCCTAAGCCCTGGAAGGAGAAGCATCTCTCACTGGCTCTCATCCAACCTTTCAAAGCAACGGGGCAAGGGAGTCACGTGAAAGCTAAGCACGGAGTTAGCATTTAAAGAGCTTCAGTGTTTAAATCACTGGCAACCACTGTTTAAAGTAGGATAATGAATTGTTCCTGCTGATAGCTACCTCATGCCCTCCACCAAAAATGTGCTTTTGTGTGTGTGTTATGTAAGAAGGTAACAATTTAGGAAAAAAAAATCCATGAACAGCCTGACGCAGCAGAATGAAATGACATTTATTGGATAGTCAGACAGTACGGAGCCTGTGCTTTTAATGCAATTAATTCCATCACAGCTTAATAAAGTCATTAAACCGGTGTTGTCAAGACTAAAGTTTAACAAGCACAATGATAAGGATTCTTTTGTGTTTAAACATATTTAGCGCTCAGATTCTTAAGGGAAAATTTTGCCTACTCTGGGGCCTTGGCTGCTGCGTGATTTGAAAAAGGTACTTACAAAAATATGCTTTTTTGCAGATATGATTTTTTTTTTTCTTTGCATGTGCCTCACAGAATTTGGCTTAATTTTTAAAAATATGAATAAAATTACCTGGAGCTTTAGATCCTCCAATCCTTTGAAAACAAAAATCAGAGTTGTTGAGACTCCACCTGAAGTACTGCATGATTCTGAGGCCCCTGGTGTAAGAAGGACATGGACCTGATGGAGCAGGTCCAGAGGAGGCCATAAAGATGATCAGAGGACTGGAGCACCTTCCGTATGGGGACAGGCTGCAAGAGTTGAGGATCTTCAGCCTGAAGAAGAAAAGGCTCCAGGGACACCTTATAGCAACCCTGCAGTAGCTGAAGGAGGCCTACAAGAAACCAGGGAAGGGACTTTTTACAAGAGCTTGTAGTGATAGCGTGAGGGGNAGGGAAGGGAGTTTTTACAAGAGCTTGTAGTG
>WEIS01048478.1:3713-17856 GCA_013389965.1 Todus mexicanus
CTGTTTTGGAACAGGAGGATAGGAAGAAAAGGAAATGTGCCTCAAATGTGGGGTATTTGCAAGCTGTCCTGAACAGTGCTGGCGTTTAGAAACAGAATAGTAAGCTTGAAATGCAATTGAAAATCCCCAATTTTTGTTTGTCTCAGGCTTTTGATTTTCCAAGTGGTGAGACTTAGTGCCAGGCAGTTGGACCAAGAAACCCGTAACATGATTTCGGAAGGGAAATTTTGGATTGTTGAATCTAGTCATCTGCTATCAGACTGTCACTTCCTATATATAGCTTTTTTTTTTTTTTTTTTAAGTTTCCTTGCTAAAGTGAAGGAGTAGACAGATTAGATTTATTCCAAGCAGGTTACCTTCTGTGATTTGCTCATATTTTAAAACTTGAGACAGATTTATTAATTAATGTTTCAGTTTCAGCAATATATGGCTGTTTCCATGGCAGAATGCAACATGTTCTTTTACTGGTTCAATATTTTGTTCTAGGAAGATTGCTAAATGTGTCTTTTAAAATAATTAATTATTTACATCTTATTAATTTTTATTTGCATAGTTATAGCAGTAGAATATAGTGTGTCAGGTCTTTAACTTGTCAGTCTTTCCTTAAAAAAAAAAAAGTAATTACTGCAGAAACTCTTTTTAAAAGATAATATTTTAAGTCAGAGATGTACCTGATTTTAGGAGAGGTTAAGCATCAAATGGAGAGCAAATTTTCAAGTAATATTTGAATTCACCTCACTGTTTGGTCAGCATCCTGTATCGTTAGTATGTGCAAGTGGTGTAAAATGTAAAAGGACATAGTGTCCGGGATAAAGCCAATAATTGATCTTTTAGTCTTTAATTTGTTCTGTCATAGACATAACATAGTTCAGTTTGCTTTCTGGCCCAAGGTTATTCTCTTGGGTTTCATTCTATGCGTGTACCTAGCTGGGTAGGATGGGAAATACATTGCAGTGTCTTGCTACAGACCAAGAGGTGTGTGTTTGAGTCTTGTCCTCAACTCTTGCAGACCCAGCTGTAAATGGATACCGTCTGAGACATAATACGTCAATGTCTTGGTGCACCTGAGGCATCCCAATGTGAGGCCAGATACTTGCTCTATTGGCTACAGAAACAAAACTTTAATTGATGAGTCCTCTAATACGGAAGATGATGGTTGTGTCTGTATTTATAAAATAGCATGTGTATCCTGGTGTACTCATCTTCTCTTGCAAAGAAACAAGAGTATATTGTGTGACAAAGAACCTTGCTTTTGCTATGAGAATGTAAAAGCCTGCAACAGCCTCGTTTAAATATACCATAGGGGCTTTTAATAATTTAAGTATAGAATTGAAGAGTCCCAAGACAGATATAATGTGTTAGTGTGTGTTGCATCATGACCAAAGATCGTCAGAACAGTGATGGCTGAGCTAGCTGTAGTGTCTCAAGCTGAAGTACAGGGCTGAGCACAGTGTACTTTTGTGGCAACACACCTTTAATGACCTGAGATCTCTCCTAGTCTGGTTTTGTACACTTGGTTGGCCTGGGTCTGTGCTGGCTGTGCTGGGTTTTGTGCAACCCAGCATGGTGTTGACACTTTTGTTGTACTGATTGCATTGTTCCTTCCTGGATTTCAGGCTTTGCTTTGCAGAGAGCACTAAACCTATGTTTGAATTTTGAAGTCCAAGAAGTGTTCTGCAGCAGTGGGTGAGCTGTACAGCCTACCCAGCAGCTGTGAAGTGTGGGAGAACCAGATTTAAAGATTCTGTGTTACAAGTTTATCAGTGCAGGTGGTCTCCTCAACAAAATAGAGAACTTGAGAAGTTTCTGTTAGTGACCCAAGGAATACAGCTACAAAAAAGCCTAGAGTAATAGCCCATTGAGTCTCAAACCTGAGGCAATGATCATTCTTACTATAATGATTTTAGAGGCTTCTCTAAGTATTAAATATGCCGAGATCTTAGCTTTATTTATTCATTTGTATTCAGTTAGTTCAGCTGAGTTCTGAATTCTACAGTTACTCTGTTTCTCACTGTGCTCTTGTGGAGTCTTACAACTGTGACTGCTGCCACACCTCTTCTCCAAGTAGGAGGAAGACCCCGTCAGAGTAAGAGCAGGATCAAAGGCCTCACGAAGTACAAAGAGTACTTCGCAGATAATGTTTATGTGCATATGCTAGTATCGAAAATAAGTCCCCGAATAGTGCTCAGTTTACTGAATTACTGATGGTTCTGTCTTGCAAAAAACCCCACACCACCAAGTCTCTAATCTCTTGTCATCATTGTAAGTGGAAGAATTAGTTATTAAGCTATAGCTAAATTCCAGCTAGTCTACACATATACCTCCATCTAATTATTCTAGTTATCATAGCATTGCTCATTTCCTGAGCTATTGTTCTGTGCAGTGTTGGACAGCTGGCAGGTTCCACTTCAAGGATGGCTGCATTTGACCTTGGGGCAAAATATTTCTGTTCTGATGACTACTTTTCCAAGAATGAGACTGTGTGACCTCCCTTTCTAACATTTGACAGTAAGCTACTTTCTTGCAACCAGCCCTTGAATATCTGATATAGAGTGATATCTGACTTCACATGCTGTGTTTAACCCTGAAGGGGAATGCTGTACATATAAAACTCTTCTAATTTGTGACTTGGTTTTTGTTTGTTTTAATTTCACTGCAGGCTGGAAGTCCAACCTCTATCTCTGCCCCTCATAGCTTCTCTCGGACTTCTGTTACGCCATCCAACCAGGACATCTGCAGGTAAAGTGTGGTGTTTGCGTGCCTACAGTGAGGTTTGTATGAGGTTCAAATTAAGAAAAAACAGAAGTGAAAAAGCATGTATATTGGGAAGTAAGCAATGTGGGGTTCCCATATGAAACATCCCATTTGTTTGACTCGACTACTGTCTAACACTGCTTCGTTGAATCCCACTGACTGTTTGGTCCTGCTGTGTTTGCCGTTCCCACACTAGCTATAATTCTTATTTCTTCACTTTTAATTATGTGTGTTCTCTTTTGTAATTGTTTTTTACTTTCTGTGCTTTTATTCCACTGTTCTGCATGCAGTTCCAGTGCAGTGTTTTCTGAGTGTTGTCATCACAATCCAGTGCAGTCTGCTGTTGTCTTGAAAAATCCTCACTGCCAGAGCCCTCTGACACAAGGGGTCACTGTGACAGTAATCTGTCAGGATCCGTTACATGCAGCAAAGAGAAACTCCCGTGGGCAGGATCGGGGCCAGGCACTCAGGTCTGCTAAGAATGTAAAGCCCACCCGCACTCTGAAATTCTCCAAGTCCCTCAATGACGTGGACCAGAAGGCGCAGAGCACCAGTGAGTGCTTTGACTATGTGGAGCGAACATGCTCGGAAGGCAAATTGACCCCGACTCAAGAGCAGTGTTTAAGGATTAACAAGTTTCATCTTAAGGAGAGGAAACCACTGAATCTCAGGCCTCTTTCTTTTAGCAATTCTAAGCACTCCTATATCCCTTCCCTTTCCAACTACTCAAGTGCATCTGGAGGAGCGGAGAACCACAGCGCTGTACATATCCCTTTGCTGGAGGACAAAGTGGACCATGACACCTCAAGGAGCAAAAAACTGTTGCGTTACCTTTTTTCCTTCTCCCACACCTCCAGCACCAGCAGCCTGCATAAATTCCACGAACTGGAGAGCTATTCCAGTCACTTCCAAGTTGAGAAATCCTCCAGCGTGCTGGTGGAAAGCACGGACTTCGGCTCTGATGATATGGGAGACGATGACGTCTTCGAGGACAGCACCTCAGTGAAATTGAAAACAAAAGAGCAGCGGGCACCGCTCTGTTCAGTTGAGAAGGACAGTGACCTTGACTGCCCTTCCCCCCTCTCAGAGAAATTTCCCCCTCTCTCCCCTGTGTCCGCATCAGGGGATACTTGCAGGTTGGTTTACCAGAGAACCACCTACCTTTGAGCCCTCCCATGTGCAGTGGTGACTGTTCTGCTTTCCCCTGCCTTTGTGTTGTTTCTTTCTTTTCTTTCACCCTGACACCTTGCTTTAATATGTGCAATTTGAAGCATGCAACCTTCTTTCTGCTGTCCTGCACCCCTCTGATGCACTTAACAAGGCTACTAAGCAAAACAATTTCCTTTGGAGTCAAATAAATTCTCTTGCAATTTGTTTCAGGTTTGGGGTTCTGAGATGGTATTTTTCTGTTATCAGTGCCCAAACTGGGAATATCATGAGAGAATCAGCTACACATGTTAAAGGCCAGCCTGAACTTACCTTGGCTTTTAGTGAGTGATGTGTAGTCCTGATAGTCACTACCAGAGGTTGGGGAGTCAGGAGGAAAACAGACTGTTTCAAAATTGCTTCTGAGATCAGGTCAATATAGCTTAAAATTTCTTATTTTTATTTTTTGTCTTTTCCTTATAGTTTGTATCCCACCACACTCTTTTAATTCTAAAGGGCTTTCTGGATGCCTTAGTTAAAAGGAAGATCTAAGCATTGCATGTTAGTGGTGGGCCTGCATGATGTCCGTAGTGTGAGGACCAAGAAGGATGGATGTCCTTGTTCCAACTACAGGGGATTAATAATGTGCACAGCTGCTGGAAACAGTCAGCTATGGGCTGTCTTTGTGGTGACCTGTTTGCAGGTCTGCCCCATCTCAGCTCCAAAATGTGGCTGCGGAACAGAAGTCACTATCCCGTTACCTAGCATTTTACTATCTGGTCTCTTCCCTGACAGTGCTTTCTGAAGCTGGCTATTAGTACTTGCAATATTATTTGATTTCCCTCTCATTGCCAGCAAAATCTAGTTCTGTACTGGCTTGTCATCAACAAAACCCTGTTGTAATCCACCCACTCTTTCATTTTCACTTGCCAGCTATCAGCAAGATCACAAGAGGCAAGATGCTGCACATCAGTAAGAGATTTCAGTAATAGACAGGGATGGCAGCATGCCAGAATGTATTTCATATATGCTTAGTAATGTATATTCATTCCGTGAGCTCCTTACCATCCCCCCATGACCTCTTCCACATGGTTAGAAGGTCTTAGTGATGTTTGATGCAACCCAACGGTCATGCATAAATTGAAGCTGGAAATCAAATGCCAGCACCTGGCAGCAATGCTGTATCTGCTGTCCTTGCTGTTAGCACAGCTAGGCTGTGAGGGAAATAGGGAATTTTGCAGAACTGATGCTTTCTTAGCAGCTCCTGCAAAGTAAGAATTGGAGAGCAAAACCACTAGTCCATTTAGAGCAGGTGTATTTTGGAGAGATTCAGTGCTGTAGCTTTGCAATGTGGATCTGTCTCTTAGCAATTGGCACTAGAAATAAGCACTTCTCTTGTGCAAAATCCAGGTTGTCTAAATTAACTCTTTGTGATATTGGGGTGGATTGTTTCACCACTGGTTTGGGGATTTTGTTTTATCTTCTGCTTGAAATTGTAATCCATGAGTAGCTGTACCTCTCTGTGCATATTTTGTCTTGAGAAGTGCTGTCTGAGCTGTTTAAATGCTTTTTTCAGTTAAGTTCTATTGCTCTAGATGAAGCGTCATGCCTTACCCCTTTTTTTTTCTTTTTGGATACTGCATTTCTGTCAGGCTCTGTGTGTCCACCTCATCTGCTAGAAAGCAGCTGTCTAGTTAGCAGTGTCTGTACTCAATTACCTTGTGCCTGTGTATGTGCTTGTGCAGCAACGGAGTTCTTTAGTTATAGCTCCTTTATGGAACGCATTCCTTTGATATGTACATCTCAGGATCCTCAATGGACAACCATCTGTGATCACAGATATTACATGCCTCTTCCACATCCTTTCTGCTTCCTCTTCTCCTAATGAGCAGCTTTGCTTCTGATTCAGGATATGTCACTGTGAAGGAGATGATGAGAGCCCTTTGATTACCCCCTGTCACTGCACGGGAAGTCTTCATTTTGTGCACCAAGCCTGCCTGCAGCAATGGATCAAGAGCTCAGATACACGATGCTGTGAACTGTGCAAGTATGAGTTCATCATGGAGACAAAACTGAAGCCTTTGCGAAAGGTAGGTGCAAGACCTGCTTCCCCAAGGAAGTGCTTTTTTTAAACACAAATCTACTCTGAAAAGAGACTATTCTTGTCCATGAGCCTTCAGCACCACACACACCCTCTATCCATCCCCACGTTTCTGTGGCTTCTTAGTAAGTATGGTCAGCTCTGTATAGGTGCAAAAGGATTTAAATTGACACTCAAGCCTGGCAAATTCAGCATCAGTGGAATCCAGCTTTGGGAGTTAGCTACTGTAGCCTGACAGCTCTTTGTGTATAAATGTATATAAACACACACACACACATATAGATGTATGTAGAAACTTGATTTTTTTCTTTGCAGTTATGTTTTATTGCTGATGCACAAAGGTATTTGTTCTGCAGTTACCTACATCATTTTGTTTTTAAATATGGAGATTTGTATTACTGTTATCTGCTTTAGTTTGCTGTTCCAAAATCCACATGGCTTTTAAGTTCGCTTGAAAATATGAGGATTTCAGGTTAAACTTAATTTAAATCACACTTTCAGATTGCAATTTGGTTAAAATTTGTAGCCTTTTTCTTTTTAAAGGAGCAAACCTATTTTAGTGAAAATACTACAGTGAAGTAGAAGAAGGTTCACTGATAAATGTGTTTTCATTTTTACTTTTTCTTAGACTGAATTATTAGGTTCTAGTGCCCTGAAGTATTAAAAGCTATGTTTTTGTTTAATAGAAAAGTACCTTTCATAAATTTGGTGATTTAAAGTATAGATACTTAAATGCTGCTTGTATTGTAAGGCCAGTTTTGCCTTTGTATGCTTTTTGTTCTCCCACATCCTCTGGCCTTTCAATTTCAGTTGGTCCTTACCATCAGGATTTTGAGATGGAAGTCACAGGTATTCTTAGCACAGACAAATTTTGCCACATCTCCTGAAGTGAGAGAGGTTAATAACAATAACCTCAGTCAGAACTAGAAAAAATGAAAAACATTAAATTCAATTATGATGAGCCTAAGTCATGTAGGGTAGGGTGGGAAGTCTGGACTGCAGCCGTCTGAAAGCTGTTACGAGAACTTGTCCAATTCCTTAAAGTGACTCCTACCAGAAAACAGAGCAGATTTCAAACTCTTTTTTTCTTTTTTTACAGAGATAGTCTGTAAAGTATATAGTTTAGCATGTCTAGTTGACAGAACAACCTCTGCTTATGACTACAGTGAATCATTGCCTCATAAGAACTGCCGATTTTTCCTTGGTAGCCCCTTGGCACAGAGCATAGTACCTCTGAGCTACAGTATTGTCCACTATAGGCTCTGTTACCTGCACAGACAATACTCCACACAACCCAGCCATAAAACATTAAAGAAATGACTCCAGGGAATCCCAATTAGTAAGAGTTGCTCTAGTTGGCAGATGACTGCTGTTTTTTCTGTGCTTTCTCTACCTGGAGTAAGTGGAAAACATTTTCTGAGTATTTGTGCCCTGTAAGAAAAAGCTGTTGGGCACCTTCAGAAACAAGTTACTCAGCGTTATTAGTTATATCTGAGCAGGTCATCTGTGGGAAAGAGACCGGATGCCAGAAGGTAAGGACAGAGCCATAAACAGGAGGAGGAGAAGGAATTTACCTTTTGAATATATCTAAAGAGTCTGTTTAAAGGTTCGGCTGCAACCAGAAGATAAGCTGCCTCTATATTCTCAACTGAGCCTTTATGGTACCCTGTCAGTCAGGAGAAAACAGTCTGAAAATGGTGATTATGAACAGGGTGGGACAAATAATAGGTCTTGTGCTTCTCTGTAGGGTAGAAATGGAATTAAACTTGCTCAGCATCTTAAGGTTGTATCACAGCATTGGGCTGTTCATACAGTAAGTTACCAAGGGAAGAAGATGAGAAACAAAATGTGTTATGGTTCAAGTGACGATGAGGGGAGATGAGATTTTTAGGATTTCAATGGGAGAAAAAAAAAAAAAGATAACATTAAATCTAAATTTTCTGCTGAATATTTTATCTTATTTTTTTAACAACAATTCAAGAACCCAGAACTGCTGACTGTGTTAACTGGGGAGCACCGCATGATGTATCATCAGAATAAAGCAGCAGGGACCTACAGATTCTAGTTTCCTCCCCGGGCTAGCACACAGTTTGCAGAATATCTACTCTTCCGCTGTGCAGTCATATCCTTTGAAGAGATGAGTTGGTGTGAGTTGTTCTGGTGGCTGTAGAGCCAGCAGTTCGCAGTAGGTATTGTCCAAGGGAGGCCTAGGGATTTAATTTGCTACATCCTTTCACTTACAAAAGCTGTCATCCCAGTTCTGTTGTATATTCTTAGGGCATATGTATTTAAGTGCACTTGAAACACTGAAAATAAAATATGGGTATTGCTGCTGTAAGTAGTGTTAAATGTATGTGAAGATCGAATGAAACTCCAGAGGTAGGAGGTGAGAACTAAACAGCCCTCAGCTGAGAGCTAAATAGCCTTGACTGTGCACCAACGGACTCTGACGGAGCTCAGCATGAGATCTTACACACAGTGGTCAACTGGGTCATGTACCACTTTTACTGAAGTGTTTTATTGAATGTCTGCCTGAGCAAAGGTCCCCTTTGCCACTCAGGATGCTCAGCTGTGACTGTAGGTATCCACTCTTGAGTGGGGAACACACGAAGGAGCAGCCTTGCTCATGCTGCAGAAGGTCACGGGGCCGGAGTTGTGTCTCTGTGGGTAAGCAGGGTGTGATGCCATTGTGCCGAGGCTCTAGACAGGAGCTGAGCACTGGAGGGCCCCTCCAGTGCAAGGATGGCTTCTGTTACGGCAGGGTGAGCTTCCAGCCATCGCATACATGCTGTGGTCAGAGCAATAATACCATCTGACTTTGAAAATCTGTGTTAGGAGGAAACTAGTCTCCTGACTGTTTTTTGTTCTTATCAATGATCTCTTTTTATACTCTCTAGTAACTACAATAAACACCTAATTTCTTGCTCTGCTTCTGGGTTGCTTGCCAGTGGGAGAAGCTGCAGATGACGGCCAGTGAGAGGAGGAAGATCATGTGCTCTGTAACATTCCATATCATTGCCATCACCTGTGTTGTGTGGTCTCTCTACGTCCTGATAGACAGGACTGCTGAAGAAATTAAACAGGGACAGACTACTGGTATGTTCCTTGATTATCTTCCCACTTATTCTTTTGGAATAACTACTTATCCTGAATGCTGAGAGGATGCAGAGCATGAGTGTGCAGGTAAAGTTTATACTTTGACTAGTCAGCTTTAGCCTGAGGTTGAGTTGGTTTTAAAGCACAGCTCTAAAATTATTTCATTAAGTCAGAGTAAATTCACCTATGGATGCTTTTTAAGTGTATTTCAAGTCAATTTAGCTTCCGCTTATGAAATACACAGATATAAGTGCTAATCCAGTGTATCTAGACACAAAATAGCTAGTTTAGTTTTGAATTGGAATGGTTACTGAGCAGGTAAGGACATAAGTGTTTATTTGCTGCTGTGGCTACCTTTTAACTGGGCAAAACCAGAACAGCTTGCAAAAAGAGAAGAAGAGGAACCTAAAGTCAAACCTTTGATGTAAATCAACAGGGTTTTCTTTCTATTCTGCCATCTGTGAAGTGGGTTAGCACAAGTTTCCTGTGAGAGCCATGTGAGACAAGAGAAATTAAGTGATTGTGCCTGAAGAAGAAGAAATGCAAGTTGATTCTTAGGTCTCCAATTCACGCTACTGAGAATGAGGTGCACTGCAATTCCTGTAGGGGCTGCTACCCACTGCAGTCTTAACTTCTTGAATAGTAGGTTTTCTTTAGTATGCCAGCTGTAAACTATCAAACTGAACTCTGTTTACCTGGGTATGCTGGGCTGCAAATTTGCAGCTCTCACAAGAACTGTTTCTCAGGCAGCTGCGGCAATCTTAGTGGGCCATTCCCAAACCTGTGTTCACAGTAATCTGACCTTTTCAATATTTTTGTAAGAATTTCAAATTGTATGAGGCCTCAACACTGCTCTTTAACCATTTCTGTGGGTTAGTAAGGAAAAGATGCATTGACCATTGCATCACTGTGATGGAATCACAACAGTAAATTACACGGATTCCATCACAGGTGGGGGATAGAACGGACAGGGTATCTACCAGGGCTGGGAGTCAGTAGAAAACAAGCTGTCCTTGATCACAGAGCATTGCATGGCATTTTTGGCCAGCAGGACTAGGGATGTAATTCTGCTCCTGTACTCGGCACTGGTGAGGCCTCACCTCAAGTCCTGTGTGCAGTTCTGGACCCCTCACTTCAAGGACATTGAGGTGCTGGAGCGGGTCCAGAGGAGAGCGATCAGACTTGTGAAGGGACTGGAGGGAAAATCTTATGAGGAGAGGCTGAGGGAGCTGGGGTTTTTCAGCCTGGAGAAGAGGAGACTCAGGGGGGACCTTATCACTCTGTACAACTACCTGAAGGGAAGTCGTAGGCAGGAGGAGGATGGGCTCTTCTCCCAGGCAATTTGTGACGGGATGAGAGGGCACGACGCGAAGCTGCGCCGGAGGAGGTTTAGGTTGGATATTAGGAAGCACTTCCTCACAGAAAGGGTTATAAAACACTGGAACAGACTGGCCAGGGAGGTGGTGAAGTCACCATCCCTGGAGGTGTTTAAGAAAAGATTGGATGCCACACTTAGTAGCATGGTTTAGCTGATGTGGTGGTGTTAGGTCACAGGCTGGACTCGATGAGCTCAGAGGTCTTTTCCAGCCTTAATTATTCTGTGAATCTGTGAACTGGACAAGCAGATGGAAAGTGTTTTGCTGGTGATTGATGCACATCATCTGTGGTAGTAGCTGGTCATCAGTAAACCTGCAAATCCACGGAATCACACCTAAAACTGAACAGATTTGCTGTCACTTCCCATTTGGGCCAAGTTGGATTACTTTGTTCATGACTGGGTTTGACAATCAGGAAGCTGCTTTGAGTGAAATCTTCTAGTTTCTGTTCATCCAACCCCATCTCTTCCATGTACCGTGAAAACTGTAGGCCTTTTAGTGTAAGGTTTCCATATGATAACAAGAAGCATATGCTTTAAAAGACTTATTGTTTCTAGGTTATTTTAACCAATAGACATATTGAATGAACATGAATTAGAGGAATAGTGTGAATTTTTAGTACATGTTATAGTGCCTTCTTTGTTTCCTTCATTTGGATTCTAAATCTAGGGAGTGTTGTAATGAGATGTGGGGTGTGGGGAGTGTGTGTGGGTATACATTCATGTCTGCACAGGGGCAGGCATATACTGTGACTGCCTATAGATGGCATCAGATAGCTCGCTTGGAAATTAAAGGTTCAGGTATTAATCACAGGTAGGATTTCATCAGTAGTCATGCTGCAGTGCCCTTTGTATTTTGGGACTAAAATATTTTCATTCATTCCACACTGCCATGCATTTCCAAAACATTGCTGGCCTGGAGCTTGGTAAAAGGACTGAAGACTTAGAAGTCTGATTTTATTCTCTGAGAAACCTGCTAGTGGGTGATTCAGTATGGTTTTGTATCCATCTTGTGATGCCGAGTGAGGCTAGGTGGATACAGGACCTATGTAAGCAGAAGATACGTAAAATGAATAGTCTCTTATTTAAAAGTAGTTGATAGAGATGTTACAAGATCCAATGTCTAAAAGATCAAGCTAGACAAATTCAGGAAAAGTAGTAGCGATAATTTTTAATGGCAAAAGGCAAACTTGCTGAAATGCTTCAGCATTTCCAACACTTGCAGTTTTGCACCAGAAGAGATGGTCTAGCTCAACTGCAAGTTACTGGGTCTGATGGAGATAAAATTGTCTGGTTTGTACAACAAACATGTCAAGATAGATGCTAACAACCATTCCCTTTTGAGTTTAAAGACTATGACTCCATATACTGGGTGATCACAGAGTGGAACAGACTTCTTGGGTCACTAAGTTGAGCCTCCTGCTGTGAAGAGGAAACCATACCATAGAGTCCCTTTCGTAATCTGATCCAATTTTTATTGAAAAACAGGTGTAAAATGACCTAAACATATTACTGGCTGTTGCATTGACTCTGTGATTGTGCTGCCCAATTGCTCAGAGACAGAGAAGCAATAGTTTTGGTTTTCCTCTGGTGGGTGAGAATAACTGTGATATGTGAAATAGAAATCTATATGCGTTTGACTAGTAAGGGAGGGGGCAGGAAAGCCAAACAAGAAAAATATCAAAATAAGAATAGTTTGCTTGGCCCAAACTCTATGACAGTTTGCTTATGGGATGTTTTTGAGAGTTTCATTGTATTCTAGCAAGTATTGACCAGGTCCTTTTTGATTCTTCATATTTGTATTTTCTTTTTTCCAGGGATTCTAGAGTGGCCATTTTGGACTAAGCTGGTGGTTGTGGCCATTGGTTTCACTGGAGGACTTCTGTTCATGTATGTACAGTGCAAAGTGTACGTACAGCTGTGGAAGAGACTTAAAGCTTATAACCGAGTAATATATGTACAAAACTGTCCAGAAACTAGCAAAAAGAATATTTTTGAAAAACCTGCACTAATGGAGCCAAACTTCGAAAGTAAAGAAATGCTTGGGGTTCATCATTCAGACACAAACTCTTCACATTACACAGAGCCAGAAGACTGTGCTGCAGAAATCCTTCACGTCTGATTGCTGGGTGGGAGGGATGTTTCTGTATGTCCTTGAAGATTTAAAATATCATTGTTTACTGCAAACTGCTCTACCTTTTTTAAATCGGCTAACAGCTGAGGGCTGGCGGATGAATTTTTTACATTTGTTTTTTGTTGGTATTTTTTTAAATCCCTTTGGCATATCTGTCAATGTCATCGTGGTTGCGTATCTCTCAACGTTTTGTCTCTCATGCTGGCTGATCACAGAGCCACAGGATACCGGGTAGAAAGAGCCTTGGGTTTGGTATCAAGCAAGCCGCTAGTAACCTGTCATCGACATCATAGAGTCTGTTGCTTTAGAAGATGACTCTAAATGATTCTGGAATATGTGTAGAGTGGAGTGGGTTGGTTGGTTTGTTTGTTTGTTCTTCAAGCATGATGAAGGGGGTTGTCCCAGACATTGCGGGAAATGAGAGAGCTAGAGTCTAGTCTACCACTAACACTGCCACTAACATTTTTGTCTTAGGCAGCAGGTGTAAAATTTTGCTTTACATATTGTGACGAGACTTACAAAGCATATAGCACTTTTTAAAATCTTTATTTTGTAATATGTATGTCAAATGAGAATGAAGCTTGAAAGAATGTGTCATTTTCTAAACATTTCTTCATTCTTTACCCCATTTATTTTTCTGGAACATAAACCTTTTGCCTTATAAAAAAAAAAAATTCAAAAAAAATTCCAACCTATGATTTGTGACACATGCCCACGTTATCTAACTAAACATAACACTAAAAAAATACACCTCTTTGGATTTCCTTTGAGGAACAATTTTTTTCAAAGGATATTGCACTTGTGACTTGTGTATGGGGAGTAGTAGATGTGTACAGTGTTCATTTTCAATGTGTAATGGTTTCAGTGCTCTGTTTTGAGGGTTGGTTTTGATTTATTTTTCAACAGCTCAGACTGTCAACACACCTGCACATATATACTTGATGTAACTTTCATTCCAAACCATTGGCAAAGGGTTTGTTGCTATATTGGTATAAATGTGAGCTGTTATGGGGAGGAAAAAAAATACGTAGTCAATACAGCTGAAATTCATTTTCCTTCTTTAGTTCTGTGTCATGTGTGAATTACCGAAGAATTTGACACTGTCAGGGGAAATGCTGAGATCAAAGTCTAGGAATTGAATACTGCCCTAGTGCATGAGGTTAAAAATACCTGCCTGGTTTTAGTCTTGATGTGATGCATGATGTGGTCAGAGAATAGTTTTGACTATACTTTTGAATTTTGGGGTGGCTTTTTAATCAGTCAGCCTTAATGAAAAGAAAAGAACATATTTAAAATATGTTTGCGGGGCTTTAGACAGAGTTGCCCAAAGCCTGGGGTGTCTGCTGCTAATTTGCTTGACCAGTCTGCCTCGCTGAACCACTGTCCAGCTTCAAGCCCTCATGTAACCAAGGTCTCAGTGTGACTGGAGCAGAAATGAAGCCCTACAAAAAGTCAGGACACAAGGTTTCTGCAGTTGCAAGCTGACTTTCCCTACCTGAGCCCTATCTAAATATCTGTAAGTCAATTATAATCTTTT